>JAQMYL010000008.1:3892555-3904899 GCA_030014365.1 Clarias pachynema | reverse complement strand
AACATGGTTGTTGTTCAATAATAAAATTATTCCTCAAAAATACAACTTGCCTAATAATTCTGCACTCCCTGTATATACACAGTATAATACACACCACACTGTTATAGATATGTCACTCTATACTGCACAATCCTGAGCCCTTTATACACTCTACCTGAGTCTCCAATAACAAACTGGACTCTATATTAACTTAATGACATCATCTGTTATATTGAACTTCCAGCTGCCTAACGTACAGTGTAGTATGACTGCACAAAAATTCCTGATATCTGTTATCAGCCAAATGAGGTTTTTGATTCAAACACATTTTCTCACATTTCATATACATCTCCACACATATATATACTAATAAAAATCATAGAATTGAATATCGTTTTTTTTTTTTCCAGCACAACCTAGGCAATATGATAAACTGAATTTATTTTAATTTTAACCACTTATACAAACATGACTGAGCAAAATAATTTTAAATGGGTTACACAGGCAAAAAATAGCACAGATATACATGATCACATGTTTTTATGGTTGTTTTCAGTTGCTTCTATGACCCCAAAAAAATTATAATAATTATATGCTTATTTTTGCGACTCCATTCACATATTCCTGTTATGGTACAGTAAAATTTACACGGCATGAAAGTAATTATAACTTTTGCTCAACCTGACATATTCTAAAACCCGAATACACAATTTGATGTTCGAAGGTTTCAATATAAGCGATATATATATTTTTAAAGCATAATTTACCTATGCTGTGATCCGGGCAGGGATCTGTGCTGCTTGGATTTAAGAAAGATCTGTAAATCCTAAAACTTTATTATCCCATTAAATTCTTCCAACATTAAAAAAAGGGTATGCAAGTGCACTTCTCATATGAATATAATGTGAATTCCAATTGCATTACATAGTTTTTTGTTTGTTTGTTTGTTTGTTTGTTTTACAAGAACTCATCTAAGGAACATTACTGCTGTTGTCATCTGTGCATTTGTGTGTGCATGTCTGTGCATTTCCATTTGCTCTCCAGAAATCGATTTTCATAATCAAATGCAGATAATATATTTTTTTCATGGTAACCCAGGAAAACATATTATTATTCCTATGGTTGTCAGAACAGATGGGTATCATGTAAATGTTCACACCTGTCATTGCTTGCACATAAAATGCAAACATTTTACTCAAATCAATGAAGCCACAGTCCATTGGTATGACATTGTAAAAAGAGATTAGATCAAAAATTGATGTTTTCAGTGATGGGTAAATGATGGTTTTCTACAGTCAGAAAAACCTGACGTCTGTATCACCACCTACAGTATGTACATTTGGTTAGCCATCATTCATCCAGTCACTCACACGACTGATAAACAACTTGCATCACTGGGAGATATGCATGTAAAATTAATAAAACATGTAAAATGTGATTACAAAATAAAATAAAATAAAAAAAACATTATAGCCAATCATGACAGTTGTGAACCAAATGTAGGTGTGCATAATTTGTTTGACACAATGCTTGTTTTTTTGTTACTTGTGTAAAAGATGCAAGAACAAAAAATGTTACATAAAATAAAAAGTAGTCACCAATGCCCCATATGTTGCTCTGGATAAGAGTGACTGCCAAATGCTTAAATGTAAGTGGTGATGTGATGTTTTTCCATGCTCAGATGTAGTACAAATTCTTCGTTTGGGCAACCACAACATGTAAATGGACCATTTCAACATTTCAATTTCTGTTTGCATATGAAATGCAAAGCTTTAGGTTGTAAGACTATAGATTCATGTTTTCATGTAAATAAATCAAGCCACTGGTCATTAAGGTGTCACAGCGGAGAAGAGATGGGACAGTGATTTTGATATGAGTGGCAATAACAAACATAAATTGTTTCTTCAGCTGATTTAGCTTTTTTTTTTTTTTTTCATTGGACCAGAGAGGTGGGCATATATGAGGTCATGATATAAAATTTTCAGCACCTGGTTTGTCTGTTTATCTGCATCTACGATTAAATAAAAAATAATTGTATGGATCAAACAAGATAAAAAAAAAAAGACTTCAAAATGGAACCACAGCCAAATGGAACATCTGATTCTTGCATCAATTCTGTGGAAACAATGCATACAGTGCTAAATACATTCCACATTTCACTTTTGTCGTTATTGTGAAGCTTCTGAGAAAAATCTATAAAACAAGGAGCGTCTCCTTGGCCAAAATATTTCTTCTACAGATCAACTTCACTAACGTGAGCCTCTTCATCTATAATTTTCTGCTTTTTCTGAAGATCATGGATGTCATTCAATTCTCAGTGGTACTTTACATGGTTCTCTTTATCCCAATCTTAACAGCAAGGCCCATCTTCTTACTCTGCATCTGTGGGATCTTCTACAGTATATAGCCATCGTTCATCCGGTGACCTACCTGACTGCCAAAACAAGGCACCATTGGGAGTGGCTGGTCATCATCAATCTTCCAAGCATGTTCTTCAACATCAACACTCTGAGAGCCCTAGTTTCCACCGGTCCCAGAAAAAGTGGACAAACCCTCAACCCGGGCAAGAGAAAAGCATCCTGGATCATTCCGGGCATCCTGGTGATGTTACTGCTATATTACATTCCCAGAGTGTATTACCTCATCTATCCTCACATAGCACCAAAAGACCAGCAGAGGTTTTTGTGTTATGAAGGTGGACTGATGATATTGGTAACTTAGTTTTCTGAGTTTGCAATGCCTGTAATATTTCTGTACAGTTGTACGTAAATTAAGTGTCTAATCTTTTTTATATACCTGTTTAATTATATACATTTGTCTGGGTTATAGTCAAACTCTAAAAAAAAAAAAAAAAAAAAAAAAGCATCTAAAGCAAATTGGCAGTAATTAGAAATAATTGTTAATTGTCTTCTGTTCTTAACATATCTTGTCACAAGACCTTGGATATACTGTAAATAGATTATACTACAGCACAATTGGAAATTATACATTTCTTTTACCATCAGCCCAGAGGAATTTTTCGGGTAATATCACGAGCTGAATATTTTTTGTATTGTAACTTCAAGAGAAAAGAGAGGCTCATGATGGAATGACTTTTACAGCTGAAATCATATGAGTGATAATAATTTACAAAATTAAGTCATACTTATGCTTAAATGCTTAAATGGATGATTTTGAATTCTTGGAAAATTCCTACATTAACCGAGTTTCGCATGTGCTCTTATTAAAATGTGGTCAACTTCTGTGTGATTTTGCTGATTTCATACTTATTTCTGTTCCAATGTAAATCTAATCAATGTTGAATCTAATCTAAATCTAAATGGTAAAATCTTATTCATTGTTGTTAATCTTCTACAAGTACATTACATTTATATGTATTTATTCTTATAACCACTTTATTATTCTTTCTAATTCATCCTTCCCATTCTAAAACATTCAGGTCCTCAGTAAAGGATATAGTAATAATGACTGCTGTGCTCAAATAAATGGAGCAGTGCTGTATTGGAGGTGAATTTGCTATTTGTAATTCCCCACCTACAGCCATTAAAAAGCCCTGAAAACACCCCTCATCTTCTGACTTATTAACTATTGGAGTAGACTTCTACCAAGTGACAAATTAACACGTGGAACAAAGTTCCCTTTTTCAAACTACAGAGTGGGTGAAAAGTAACTAGAAATTGAAAATTTGTAAAAAATAAAATAAAAATAAAAAATTCTAATACACATTTATTAAAAACTGACACTTTTATCCACTAACTGAGCTCATTTCAAATTTGATGCCTGCTACAGGTCTCAAAATAATTGGGACGGGGCAACAAAGGGCTGAAAAAGCAAGAAATTTTGGAAAGATTCAGCTGAGAGAACATCTAGCATCAGGTCTGTAACATTCAAAGAAACACAAAAATTCTCACAAGGCACAAGGCCGAAGACCTCTGTTGGATGTGGTCTTGGGGCCTTCAGACGACACTGCATCACTCATTGACATGATTGTGTCATTGATATTACTAAATGGGCACAGGAATACTTCCAGAAACCACTGCCAGTAAACACAATCTGCCAAGGCTCATTTAGAACGGACTGTTCTGGGAGGGGATACGCTGTGTTAATGAAGTGATAAAGTGCTGCTTATAACTGAGAATCTAAAATAAACAGTTGTGCACATTAAAATAGTTTAGTATATAAAATGTATATATGAATATAATTATTTTAATGTGTGTGCCGTGGATAATGCCCACGACTCCATGAATGCAGTTTGTTTTTCATTGATTTCACACTGTGCGGCGTGTATGAAGCTGCGCATGATCCGCGGTGCTGTAAAAGCAGAGTTTAATTTATTGTTTCCAGCTGTGCCACTGTTCCAAAACTGCATCACACCGTTTCAGTATCAGTCACCTGTGGAGACACCATACAACATGTTCGTTATTGGACCAGTTTTTGTCTGAACGTGTCTTTCACGAGCCCAGTGTCACTCAATGTTATTAAAACTTCTCTCCTCCATGAGCGTCTCTGCTTGAACACTATTTCCTCGCTACTCCTACAGTAACCAGTTAGGACACCTCCGAAGCTCTCCTACAGTTTGGTGGAAATGCAAACTGTGCGTCTGATGTGATTTTATATTCCTCCTTTTATCTTTTATTATTACCTGTTTTTTATTTTTATTTTTATTTTATTTTATTAGATTATTATGGTATTTTATTTTTATGTGAAGCACTTTGGGACAGTTTTGTTTGTTTAAAGTGCTATACAAATAAAGTTGAGTTGAGTTGAGTTGAGAAATGGGAGTGATTTCCTATTTTAAGAATTTTAATAAAGCTTTTATTTCTACTCCTGAAAATAGAATAAAATTGCTACATTTCTCAGCTTAAACATTTATGTTCTCTATGTCCTCTTGTGAATAAAATATTGGCTCATGTTACTTAAAAGTCTTTTAGTTTCATTTTATTAAAATAAAAAAAAACGTCCCCACTTTTCCGGAATTTGGGTTATACAGACAAAGTTAAATCTATATCTCTGACCATACTAATCACTGATTTACTCTGGCAGGGGGTAACCCAGTGGTTAAGGCATGGACTAGTGATCAGAAGGTTCCGGGATCAAACCCGATGACCACTAAATTGCCGCTGCTCGGCCCTTGTACAGTAAAGTGCAAGTTGCTTTGGATAAGGGCGTCTGCTGTAATGTAAATGTTTTATGATTATAACATCGGTGCTATTGCTAATGTTATCCAGCTAGCTTATTGCTATAAACTATAACCTACTCAGAATAGTTTACTACTGTACTGAAATTTTAGTCTCAAATATAACAGAAATGTTTGAACTTCACCATAATGAAACAATACCAATAGCCAAAATTTTTGACGAGGTGTCCTTTTTTAAAAATTTTGTGCCTCATATGGGACTTTTTATTATTACAACTTGAAATAAATTATTACTTGATATTATGTGAATAAATACAACATGACTTGTTTGTAGGGTTTTGTTCATGTAGACAATACTAACTACTGAATGTACAGTATATATACTGTGTGCGTATTATACACACTTCAGGAAAAGAAAAATAGTATGATGTATATTATATTAATAATATATTCTTATATATATATATATATATATATATATATATATATATATATATCAATATATAACATATAGAAATACATTTAGTATTAATAATAAAAAATAGTCTTTCTTCTCCTGAAGTGTGTATACTTTTTCTAGCTATATGTGTGTGTGTGTAGGATTTTTTTTCAAAATCCTGACAGTTTTTCTTCTCTTGTCTAAAGATAAAAAGTCTGTAACATTCTGTCTAGCTTTAGATCTTTTCATCTACTGTGTATTTTAATAAAAGCACTTTTGTCTCATCATAAACAGTAAAATAATAAAAATCATTTAATAAACCAACTGTTTAATGTCCTTCTTAGATATTGTCAAATGCTTACACAGCCCCCACATTTTCACTGTCAGTTATTCTGTCCACATTTGTCTGATCTACGAAGGTCACCCCTCACAGTTTACAGGATCTGCTACTGGTCAGGGCAGTTTTGGGGCACAAGGGGAACTACTCAATATTAGGTGTATGGTTATAATATTAAGGCTGACTGGTGTATTTTGTCATCTATTAGTAATTCCTGTAGAAGCATGGGCCGTTGAAAAACGGATGGGAGCAACAAAAAACGTACTGATATGAGATATTGGGAGAAAGTGTGGTTCTTCCAGGAGTGTCAGTTCCACACACTCCAGTTGAATCTTTCCAGAATCATATCTCACTTTTCTAATCTGTATCTTTTTGGCATCTTTACATAATTTTTGGGTGCAAAAAAATGTGGCACATCTAGAAAACTTAGCCAGCATTGCCCCTAACATTAGTAGACTGGTTGTATGTAAATGTGATGGTAAAATCTCATGCACACAGTTATGTGTTTTGTCAGCTTGATAATCAAATAAGCTTCTCCGTTACTTCATGGTGAGGTCACATAAAATATTAATATGGAAAAAAAAACAACTGTAAGGAAGGCAAGTATTTGCAGTGGGTTAATGGTGACATGAACATGGTAAGCCCTTTCTCATTCATTTTTATTTGTCTTTAAACCAGCTCAATTGCACCTTGCACCTTGCAAGAGCACAATATTAGAAGACATGCCATGTGCTCCATCACTCATCCAGTTCAGGTTAAAAACAAGACTTTTTTAAAAGCAGGATAACTACAGCTCTGGTACTAAGGTTTGGAAATTGAGACAAGACAGTTGAGGTGGAGTGTTACAGCAGCACGGCCTCTGATTTGGAAGAACCTTTACAAACTGAACAGCTCAGTGCAGGATCAAGGGAAGCATTTGGGTGATGTGGAAGTTGCCTAGTGACATACAGGAAAAGACTGGAAAAAGAAGCCTTGCATGAAACAACTAGACCAGATCCAGGGTCATGATGCAAATACTTACATACTTAATCATTATTTTCCTTAGATGGGATGTTCAAGTCAAACTTGAACGTTGGATTGTGCAGAATAGCAGAATACAGTTATGAGAGTAAAACACTCCCTTTATTTCTCTATATAATCCCCTGCTATACTAATGTACTTATCCATGTGTTTCACTAGTGCTTGGACACCATCAGGGTAGAAAGTTTTCTCAGTACGCCTGAGTGAACTGCTTGCTTCAGGGGATGTGGCAATAACTCCCAGCCAAGGTTTTGTAATGCACATGTGATGTTGATGAATGATTGTCTGTACAGTTCCCACAGAAAGATGCATATCTTCTCCAAGTTGGTGACAGGTTAGGCGTTGATTTTTCAAGAATCAGATGTTCCACTCGCTGATGGTTCACAAGAATGACTATAGTGGGCTCCAAGCTGCCTTGGCCAGGATCAACATTAATGGAAGCTTGAAGTCTGTAAATCTATTGTGAAGTCTTCTTTAAATAGCGGTTTTCCAACTTAATTCACCAGAAATTTCATGACAAGGTTTAGTTTAAACGCCCCTTGTGCTTACTGTAATAGATTAGTAAAAGTACTCAATAAAAGTTATATTGAGTATATCAATATCGAAAATAAAACAATCAGAACTGTTGTTGCTCTACCTCACCATTCTATTCATCATGTTCGTCAGCATCTTCGTGTTAAGGACCCTGTCTTCCATTGGTCCTGTTAAAAGCAGACAAACACTGAACACAGTGAAGAGAAGACATTCTAAGCACCCTGGTGGCCATGCTGATACACTCTGTATCTTAAGCTTAATACTTCACCTAGTGCCTGATTGGAATATTGTTTAGGGTGTTGCCAAGGTTTTATGAATGTGCAAAGTCCCTAATATTCCTGGATATTTTAGATGAAGATATCTGTGAAAACCATCAGTCAGAAATACATTGAGTAAAAAATTATTATAAAATCTAAAAAAAATCTTTAAAAAAAAAAAAAAAAAAAAAAAAAAAGATATATGGCCAAATGGTTGTAGAAACCTGACCATCACATATATCAAATAGTGTTTCTGCCCCAAACTGTTGCCACAAAGTTTGAAGCACATAATTGTCTAGAATGTCTTGTATGCTATAATGTTACACTGTCCTTTCACTAGAGCTAAGAATCCAAAACGTGTTCTAGCATGGCAGTGCCCCTGTGCACAAAGACATGATTTAAGTTTGGAGTTGGAGAACTTGTGTGTCCTACAGAAAGCTCTGACCTCAGCACTAATGAACACCATCGGGATGAATTAAAATTCAGACTGCACCCCAGGCCTCCTCGCCCAACATCACTGCCGAATCCCTACAAACATACTCCAAAACCATACTCCAAAATCAAATTAGCATTACAAAATAAGGTTAGTAATGGTGCAAGTTAGTTCTCTCTGCAGTAATATGAATTTCAGTTGGTTAAAATATTTAACCAGGTCATTTCCCATAATCAAATGAAGTGCTATATAATGTGAGATTGCACTTTAAACCCCCCAGAAAACCTATAATTCATATGGGTGATAGAACAGACAGACACATTTGTTACACATTTGTGCACTTATCGCTATTCAAATCAAAAAGCCACAGTCCACTGACGTGAGATTGTAAAGAAGGGATTAAACCAAAAATGAATGTTTTCACACACTCACTCTCACTCATCATCTATACCACTTTATCCTGAGCTTTTCAGAAACATCTGACTTCTTTATCACCATCTGTTTGATTTACTAACATAGTCATGCAGTCTGATGAGTTCAGATTTACCCTGTTCAAGGGTGATGGGTGCATCAGGGTAAGAAAAGAGGCAGATGAAGTGATTCACCCATTATGCCTAGTTCCTACCATACCATCATGTAGGGGCAGTGTTATGATCTGGGTATCTGAGTATACTGGATTACTAGGTTTTTGTATCAATTATTTTTTTTCCTCCCTGATTAATTGGGTATGTTCCAAAATGGCAATGCCAGGATTCATCTCAAATTGTGAAAAAGTCATTCAGGAAGCATGAGACAACATTCAATTTCAATTCAATTTTATTTATATAGCGTTTTTGACAATGGTCATTGTCTCAAAGCAGCTTCCCAAAAATGAAAAGAAAATTTATGGAAGTGTGTATGTGTGAGAAAAATGTGCCTAGATAATAATGAGACTGTCCCTGATGAGCAAGCCAAGGGTGACAGCGACAGTGGCAAGGAAAAACTCCCTGAGATGGCAATAGGAAGAAACCTTGAGAGGAACCAGACTCAAGAGGGAACCCATCCTCATTTGGGTGATAACGGATAGAAATTATATAAAGAACTAACCCAGGTAAAGAATGATGCCAACAGCTTTCACAAAACTATACAAGGCCTAATTTGGACTGCAATTGACATACATTGAGTCATAGATTTAAGAAGAGTCATACATGATCAGAGACACACCCTGGTCCGACACAAGAGCAGAAGAAACTGACTGCCCAAATTACAGTTGACTGACCATTGTAAACAGTGATCAAAGTTTGATTTGGTTATATTTCCAAGGCTGAATATTGGAATGGAGTTAAGACATCATGCAGTTTATTAGACATGTTTATCCCTCCCCAATGTTCGTTGAACTTGAATGCCTGTGTCACTGATGTAAAGTGTCGTGTACTGTAAGTTGAGAACCCGTGAAAAGGTAACCACAACACACAAATGGCTGACAGACCAGTCAGACTATTTAAATTGTTGTTTGCATACAAAATGCAAAGCCAAAAAGAAATGCAAATGGTTTAAAAATATAGATTATTGTATTTATTCAAACTAATCTAACCACGGGTCATTAAAGTGTTAAAGCAGAGAAGAGACAGGACATTGTATATGTGACAGTATATATGAGTGGTAATGGTGAACATAACTTGTTTCTTTAGCTGTTTTTTTTCTTTTCCATTGGACGAGAAGGGTGGGGATTTGTGAGGTCATGATATAAAATTTTCAGCACCTGGATTATCTGGTTGTCTGCATTTGTGAGGACGACTTATTCTATGAATGAATAAAAACAATTGCATGGACCAAGCAAGATACAAGACAGACGTCAAAATGGAAAAGCTGAGGCCAAACCTACAGCAGAATGGAACTTCTGCCTCCTGCATCAATTCTGTGGAAACCATTCATGTAGTGTTAAATACTGTCCTTCTTTTCTTCAGTTTTCCTGCCACCTTTATTGTTATTGAGAAGCTTTTGAAAAAAATCTACAAAACAAGGAGCTTCTCGTCAGCTGAAATCTTCCTCCTACAGATCAACTTCACTAATGTGAGCCTCTTCATCTTTAACTTTTTGCTTTTTCTGGATGTCATGAATGTCCATAACTTCTCAATGGTACTTTACATGGCTCTCTTTACCCCAACCTTAACAGCAAGGCCCATCTTCTTACTCTCCATCTGTGGGATTTTCTATTTAGCCATCGTTCATCCAGTGACCTACCTGACTGCCAAAACTTGGCACCATTGGGAGTGGCTGGTCATCACACTCGGCTGGCTCTACGCCTTGGCTGTAAACGTAGCCATTGGCATTTATGAAATCAACATTTTCCAACAACTATTTAGTGTGTTTTTCTATAACAGCAATCTTCCCAGTATGTTCTTCAACATCGCCACTCTGAGAACCCTGTCTACCAGCGGTCCCGGAAAGGGTGGACAAACCCTAAACCCGGCAAAGAGAAAAGCCTTCTGGATCATTCTGGGCATCCTGGTGGTTTTGCTGCTGTACTACATTCCCGGAGTGTACTACATCAGCTATCCTCACACAGCACCAACAGACCAGCAGAGGTTTTTATGTTATGAAGGTGGACTGATGATATTGGTATCTCAGTTTTCTGAGTTTGCAATGCCTGTAATATTCCTGTACAGTGTACGTAAACTAAGTGTCTAATGTCTTTTAAAAACCTGTTTAAACATGTACATTTGTCAGTTTTTTATACAAGTCTGCATTAATTTATAGTCAACCTCTAAAAACATCTAAAGCAAGTTGGCTGTAATTACCTTGGATATAAATTTCAATTAATTCTTTAATCTGGTTGGTCAAAATGTGTTGATTCATTTCCTTTACCGTTAACTCATGAGGGAATGACTTGAAATAACATGAGTAATAATTTACGAAATTAAGCCAGACTTTAAGTGCATAAATGGAAGTTTAAGCACTTAAATTCAATTGTTGGCAAATTGGTAATTCATAAACCAAACAGTTTTGCATGTGCTCTTATCTTATTGAAATATAATCAACTTTTGTGTGAAACGATTTATTAATGTTTCAATGTGAATCTAAATGCTTAAATATTATTCATCAGTTCTAATCTTACATTTCTACTATATGTATATTAAGTCCCCAACTTACAAACATTCAAGAACAATTTCCTGTTACAAATAGGACATGGTTCTACAGACATACGTAGATGCAAACAAATCTTGTAAGTAGCTCACATGTATTGTACAAAAAATAGACATTGCACTGCACCAGATACAAATATTTACAATTATATACAATATTTTCAATATGCAAGTGAATGTATAAAATGTCCAAAGTCTGGTACAGTATATTGTATGTGTGTGAAAGTGTTTAAGTCGGCCTTCAAGGAATCAGTCCGGGAGCACGAAGGTAGAAGATGTCTGTCCTGTAAAGCTGTCCTGATGGAGAATAATCCTAATTTTGGAAAATCCTCAACAAAACAGAGTTCACAGTTTGAAACAGCTTTGAGACAAAATGTATGCAGTAAACACTATGTAGCATTGTCCCTCCGATGTCCTTCTGACATCTTCCCAGGTTCCCTTTAAACAAGGTCAGCTGAACGTGCTCCCGAAACGGAACTTGTTTGTAAGTTGGGGAGCTGTATTTCTTCTTATGACCATTTTCTTATTAGTGGTGTTAGTCCCATACCGTTTGTTGGAGACCGAAGATAGAGGTGTCAAATCATGCGGCTTATTCGGGAATGGGGTGCTATGACTTACTGTAACGTTGAGACCAACTTAATGGATTCTAGCGCAGAGCAATAGAATTATTGCGCAGAGCATTGTAGAAATATAAATTTTTCCATATTTAAAAAGGCTGGTAAGCTGTGTCAGAACATACCCCGCAAGAGGGGCACAACCCCTGGGATGAAGGGTGCCTAAATTTGCTGCATTGACATATTGTGGTAAAGGTACTCCCCATAAGAAACAGGAAGTACTCACTGTTGCATTCCCTGCTATGCTAACCTCCATAGGAACTTAGAAACTAAACCTAACTGTGGATCCCATTGTCATAGAGACATGGGTGTGGGCTCATTTTACTCAGGCAACCAATCAGTGTCTTAGGATCATTGACAAGCTGTCAAGCACGCCCTAAAAACAACTTTAGCCTCTTAAGGCCCCAACTGTTTTTTTACATGCATTTTTTATTTCTCTTTGCTATTTGGGCTTATTGGAACCTAATTA
>JAQMYL010000008.1:3842373-3857522 GCA_030014365.1 Clarias pachynema | reverse complement strand
CCCCCGGTGCGGGTTGGGCAAAGTCACTTATTTTGGAACAATGGAACTACAAAGACAAAGGAAGATGATGTAAGAGGAGGTGGAAGAGCAAGGAGACAAATGGTCTCTGATGAGATTCATGCAGCTCTACTGTAATTGAACATGTTCTTGGGAGGTTGATGAGGGAATATGAGCCACTTCAAAGCAACCTTGTAATCCAGACCTTCAAAGATGAGAATAGGTAATTTACATACTGCTGTCTAATGTAACTTTGTAGTGCTGTAGATGCATGTACTCTAAATGTCTGCTCTATGGTACCATAGCTTTGAAATGCTTTGTATTTTATTGTGCCATATGTACAGTTATGGCTGTTTTCAAAAGAGCAAAGAATGGAAATCATCCATGGCGTCCTAACTACATGATGCAAATGCAAATGAAAGATTTTACACCTGCGTTGTAAATCATGTGTTACAAATAAAACATTCGTCGTTGTCATTTGCAACATGGTCATAGCCAACAAGATCATGCACTTGAATGAGATACATGAGAAAGGACAGTTATTGAGGATGAGGTAATCTTCCACGTCATTGATGCAATCAGCACCACACCACCTGGCCAAATTCTTCGAAGTCAAAAGAACAGCATTTGAAACATGTCCAAGTATAACTTTTCATTCTGTATGATGTATTTGTGTACAGTTACATATTAAACCCATACAGGCTATATAATGGCTTTTTTTTTTTCTGTACTATATCAATGTATTTCAAAGAAATCATCTACTGTACTGTTTCATCTCATTTGTAGAAAATCTTTGAAATCGAAGCCAGATATACCATTTGGGACCACGTCAGTTTCCTCCAGGCTGCTCCGGCTATCAAAGTGGTTCACGGACAACCAAGGATTCAGCACTACCTTTTTACCTGCATATTCTCCCCATCTAAAAACTTTTTTTTTCTTTTCTTTTTTTTTTAAGGCTAGGGAGGGTACGTGTCTTTTTATATCATGTACATCATGTATTAAGGTCATTTTCTTTGTGGGATAACCATGCATGCCATTACTTACCTCACTAATAGGTTTTTACTGTAGTGTTTTAAAATGAGTGAGTAATGGCTTATTTGTAACCTATTTGCATTTGAAGGCTTTTGTGTGGTGTTTAGATATTTTATGGGAGTTGTGGTTTTGACATGAAACAGATTGTGAAAATTGTGTGTATTTTTGGGAAATGGAGCATAATTTCAAGAAATGTGTCTAAGCAATCAAAATGTATCCGTTTGAATGTAAACGCTTAAATGTAATATCTTAATTTCCTTGTCTTACATATACTGTACATACATTTCTTTCTGCTAACATAGTTTGGATCCATATTCCTCCGTTTATTTTCTTGACAGATGAAACTTTACTGGTACTTTAGGTGAATCTTGGACATTTTAGGATTCTGAGAAGCTCAATCACTGAGTTTTGCTAGGTGATTTTGCCCCTACATGAAAAGATGTTTCTAGAATCAAATAATCACAATAAAATACACCTAATAAGTGAGATGGATTTGTGGTAATGCTAGAATTTTAAAAAATGCTGTTATTAAATAAAATTAATCAAAACAATTAATTTAAGTTAAATTGTTCAGTGCATGTTTTATTTAGTTTTGCTCAGCGTCTCTTTCGGCACAAAAACAACTAGAACAGAAACAAGCTGAAATTAAGCGCTTCTTATGCGCATCACCAAAACACTTGTGACAGATGAACCACACACGTACAAGATAAAAAAAAAAATTTAAATACATAAAGTGACTGTAGTGGGTCAACGATGACACGGATTGCTGAGCCCTTTCTAATTAAGTTTTTTCTTTCTTCTATAAAACAGTTGACTGATTTTGCAAGAGCACAGTATTAGAAAACATGCCGTGTACTTTCTTACTCACCCAGTTCACATAAAAAAAAAAAATAATAATAAAAAAACAGCTGGTGAAAGCAGGACAATTACAGCTTTGACGCAAAGGTTCGAAGATCGAAACAAGACAGTTGAGGTGTGGCATTACTGCAGCAGCACCACCCTCTGATATGGAAGAACCCTTACACACTGCACAGCTCAGTGCAGGACCAAGGGAAGCATTGACGTGACATGGAAGTTCTGTACTGACCTACAAGAGAGAACTGGCCTGGGGAAGCAGTTGTTCTACTTCTCCCAAAAAAAAAAAAAAAACCCAGGCACATTCATCTGCAGGCTGTAATTTACATGGAAAAAAGAAAAACAAGCCCGATTAAAGAGGTTAAAATAACCCCCCCCCAAAAAAAAGGGAAGCAAATCTGAGAAAAATCAGGGCTAGAAATGTTTAAACAGAAGCCTGACATGAATCAACCAGATCCAGTGATTTTTGTTTTCTAATCAATTTTTGTTTATAGATTTCAAACAATTCTATAATTTTACTCGTTTTAAACCTTACAAACCAGACCTTTAAAAGTGATTATTAGTAAACTTGTTTAATCCGGGTACAATAGAATTTACATACCATTATAAATTATTATTATGAAACTTTGTGTCTTTAGACTCCATAATAAATTGTATTAGGATTGAGGGAAAGGAAGAAGAAGAAGAAAGAAAGAAGAAGAAGAAAAAAAAGAAAAAAAACAGTATTTCTATGCTAAAGCTAATCATTGCATCATGGCAGTTTAGTAGCTTTAAATGTTTTCCTATCACTATCACATCATTGGGACAAACTCAAAACATACACACTGCTGTTAAAATTCAGCTGACTAATTAAAAAAAAAACCTCTCTCACCATGAACTAGATTTAAAGGTAGTGTATTTGATTTCAACGTGTATTTTTGGATCTTCCACCGTTAACTGTGTACTAACTAAAGTTGGTTGCTCAGATGCTGCTACTAAACCAGGAGTGTTTTGTGGGGTTTTTTTTATGTAATAAATGAAAAACTTGGAGTAGAACATGTGATGATCCCAAACAGTAGCAGCCAGAAGAGGGAGATCATAGCAGCTGCAATCGGATTAGGAAACTTGGTGGTTTGTAATGCAAGATGTAAATCCTCAAGCTGAACTTCACACTTGATGGTGTGTGATTAAAGGGTTAAAAAATACAAAGTATTTATTTTAATTCACAATGTTAACCTGACCTTAGTTAGAAAGCAAATCTAAAATTGTGAATTAAAATAAAAACTTTATTTATTTTACTACTACTACGAGAGGCATTAAAAAACAAACCAGGACTTGTGATGAAATTTCTTATGAATGAAGGCATAAAACCGTTAGGCATCTTTAGAAGCCTTCAAGCACAGTACAGCAATGAGGCTATTGTTCAAACATTTTAAAGAAGGACTGACGTGGCTCGAAGCATCAGTTAGATCCCCCATACAGTTCTGCTCTCACTCCAAGCCATTTCAACATGTTTGGCCACCAAGGGAGTTCCTAGGAGGCCAGTGTTTCAGACACGAATCATGGCTCCGGCATACTGAGAAAACTTTCTACCTTGATGGTATCCAAGCACTAGTGAAACTCTGGGAGGAGCGCAGTAGTGTAGCAGGGGATTATATAGAGAAATAATGGGAGTTTTTACACGCATAAAAAAAAGTCCCGGTTTGACTTGAACGCCCCTAGCATATGGAAAACTTTAAATCGCAAACACTCGAGTGTGAAATTCTTGTTTCGACTGTAGATCAATCTGGCAAAATTCAAAATCAGCTTTTATTCCAACCAATCACGAGCTGCATGAGATTCAGGTTTCAAATAAACGTGGGATTTTTAACAATCAGGAGGGTGCGGCTTTCACAGCTACACCACACCTTTTTTGGGAGAAAGAGATAACCCGAGGACTAGATGATACATCATTGACTGAAAACAATTCATACACACATCATTAATAACCCAGTGACCCACGGGGTGACGACTGGACAGTGGCAGAGGAGCGGGGAATTAAAGTGGAAACAGTTTCTTTAAATAAAACACGTCCTGATATCGAAGAGCTGTTGAACTGGTACAGGTTTGGATTTTAGCCATCAGTGGAAGCAGTGGATACATTCTCAGATGCCAGCAGCTATGGAAGCAGTGTAATTTGTATGCATGTATGTGCATGTTTGTGTGTGTTTTACATGGCTTTCACTTTAATTTGCTTCATCTTCATCTGCTTCTTCTCCATCTTCTTCTGCTCTCGACGCTGAGCGGCCTCCTGCAAGGAAGAGAAAGAAGAACTAGATGTTACATACAGGAATTTATCATAGAAGAGGTGTGCATCATCAAATTTAAGAGATACTAATAAAGTCTAAAACAATGCAAAATTTATAGAACTGGAGAATGTCCTAAAATGTACTGAATTTTTTTTCGTACAACATTTTTAAAAAAGTCTGGTTAAGGCATCTGGCATAAATGTCAAATCATAGCATATGACTATCATGGTCACTTTACACTCGACTGATCACTCTTCACAAATACCATTCTAATCTGTAGGCTTGACCGTTTTGCAGACTCAGCATTTTCTCTTCTCCTACCTCAAGGCGGCGCTGTCTCTCAGGGTCCTCCTCGTTCATGATTCTCTCTTTCTCCGCTCTCTTCTTCTCCTCCCGGCGTGTCTGCGCAGCTTCCTGCCTCTGGGCGTGAGTCTGCTTCAGGAAGTTCTCCTCGACACGAGCACGGTTACGATCTGCCTTCACCTTTCCCTACACATACACACACACTCTTTAAATGAATCTGTCATAAGGTACATCATTGTGAGTGTGTGCACGAGCGTGAGTGCTCACCTCTCTGTTGAGGCGTAACTTCTTGACCTTGTCGATACTGTAGATCACCATGTTCATGAGTGGCAGCAGGCTGTCCATATCTTTGGGATAAGTGTTACCCATTCCAGGCACTGGAATCACACAGATACACACTTTTTTTTTTTTACTCAGTCAAGTATTTAACATCAAACCCAGACAGCAAAATGTCCAGGTAGAGAATTATGAAATATGTTCTCTGTTTTGAGGTCTCTCACCGTTAAATGTAAACAGCAGCGTTTTCTTGGTTTCAGGGAGCTTTAAGGGCTGACCCTCCCTGAAACACACAAATTGTCACGGGGCATGTTTAAATTCCAATAAATTCTGTGTGTGGGTTTTACAGATAACACATACAACAAGATGTAATCTCCTTAATACTCTTGTCACTTTCATAAAACTGATAAAATGGTATTTATATGTTTAGATTAACAAATGAGCTCATGAGAGAAACCCACAATCTACTAATTTGTTTTCTTAATCACAACACAGTCGACCCCTTGAAATTCGCGGAGGCTGCGTTCCTAGAGCACATGTGAAAACCCGAGAATTTTGGATGTGGTCCAAAAACAAACAAACAAACTATCACTGCCTGTATTTATATTTTATGCCCTAAATATGCTCCCAAAACACTTCAACTTGATTTCAAACTCAGTTTAACCCATTACATCCCATATAATGGTCTGTACATTGCTGCTATGTCTCCTGCAGTGCTACAATGTAAAATACTGATACCGATATCATTACTCCTATATGTACTATAATTCACACAAGCATGTTTTCTTTGGTATAAGTACTGTAGGGTAAATACAGTAATAATCCACTGTCCCAAGCTGCGTTTTCCTCTACGGTTGCTTTGTGTTCTCCCTACAGTACTAAAAACACGCAGACATGATTATATTTTATATGGACATTTAGCTGCATTTACATTCATATTTGTGTTATAAAAATTATATTGTTCTTAATAGTATTATTATTTAAAAATTATATATTGCCACAAAAACAAAAAAAGCCATAAAAGAAATTGCAGATGAGATTTGCAGTTTCCGCAAACAATTATTAGTTAGGTTCTAGGGAAAAATCTGCGAACAACTGAGGATGCGGTCTCTGAAATGCGACTTTGCAGGGGTCATCTGCATTTAAAATATTCCTTTAACTATAAAAGACAGATTCTGTGTCTCCTATACATTTTAGGGTTTCCCCTGCCCCCACACATCCAGTTCAATACAGCTAATTCGCTGGAAACCTGTGCTCCAGTGTGACTTAAATCACACGTTTATTTCAGCAATCTAACCCATTACAGTCAGCAATTGAATAAAAAAAAACGTTCATGATCCCTTCAAACCTCACAAAAGTACTTTTGCAACCTCAATATCTGGATTTATCAAAAATAATAAAAAATTGGTGAAAAGAAATGTGAAAAGTTTTCTAGAGACTTTGAATTGTGATGGCCAGAACCCTGAGTCAGAGTTTCTCCAGTACTGCAGGTCTTGTGGGTTGCCCCCAGTATGCAGTGGTTACTACCCACGAAACAGCAATATTCCCCTCATAGCAGTTGCTTCTTTCAGCAGGAAAACACGCCCTGCCACAACGTTCAGGAATGGTTTAAGGAACATGATAAAGTGCTCAAGTTGATAAATTCGGCTCCAAATTAATCCAAATCCAGTCAAGCGTTGGTGGGACGTTCTGGACAAACAAGTCCAATCCATGGAAACCCCACCTTACAACTTGGAGGATCTTTGGTGCCAAATACCATAGCACACATTTAGAGATCTTGTGGAGTCCATAACCTGACGAAAAAGTTAGAGCTGTTTTGGTGGTTCAAAGGGAATCCACACGATTTTAGCCAGGTGGCTTTAATGCTATGGCTGATCAGTGTAAACTGTTTAAACGTAGACCTCAATTTAAAATCTAGAACTTTAAAAGTAAGTTTGTGGCCACAGTTTATTCAGGGTAATTTTGGATATTATTGCGTGCTTATTTTTGAATATTTGTCTTCGTTCTCGTCACTAAGGTCACATGATTAGTCTTATGCAGGCCACCTGACTCTTTGCAAGTTAATCAGTTTAAAGTTTGCATCCTTAAACTCAGGGGCTCGTACGCATTAAAACATACACATCACACGAGTATGCATAAATTAATAAACAACTTACTCTTGCATAACTTTTGGACCAGAAAATTGGTCCGAGAAATGGATGGACTCTATTTTGTCGGCGTGGTTGGTGATGTAATGTACCATCTAAGAGACGAGAGGAAATCAAAATGATTTATTAACAAATATGCAATACTAGAATGTAGAAAAATTTTGGTAGGTCAGACTCCACCATTAGCTTCCTACACCTCACCTTATTGTCCATCACTCCATCCGTGACCTCGCCCATCTCTGATAGGATGGTCAGAGAGTCAGGGAGGCCATACTTCGCCCCCGACTTGGGCTTGTCCCCGCAGAACTCACTCTGAAGAACAAGATAGGCGGAAACACAAAGGAAGTTTGAAATAAAATTATAATAATAATAATAAATAATAGTTGGGCGACAGAGAGCTCCTGTTTGCTACAAAGGATAGAAAGTGTGTCCTCACCAGGTCCTGCAACTCCTTCTGCATGCGCGCCATGGCTTTCCGGTTTCCCACTGCAAACACAAACGTGTCCATGTCCTCATCGTTCAGGGTTACTTTGATTTGCTGTGAAAAAAGTGAGGAACAAAAAAAAAATAATTAACCACTCTAGCTTTTTAGATAAATCTACAGACAGAATTAATAAAGTGCACATATCCTTACCACTTGATCACAAACAGGTCTCATCATCCTGGCAAGCACGTTCAGCAGATCCTGCCTTTTAAGAAACTGCAAAAACAATCAAACAGAGCTGCATTTAATATCCTATATTATTACATTGTTTAAGAGCATTCACAAAGACAAGGCATCACCAGGCATACAGACACTGGGTTGCCTCAACAGTTAAAAAATGGAAAGAAATTCTCCATGTTACACATGCAGTTGTACGTTTTCAAAGGGACAGCACATGAACATACAGTGGGAAAAGTATTAAAAGCATTTTTAAAATAAATAAACATCTAGCATGGACAAGATTAAAGGTTCTGATTGTTGGTTTTACAAATTTAGTTTTGATTAATTGCCCAGCCCTAGGTCATGCAACCGTATAAAGATTATAAAGAAATATTTGGGTGTTACCACCCAGATGCAATCATGTGACCAGCATACTCTCTATACAGTAACTCTATAGATGTAATGTTTTACATTGCAACTGCATTACATGCCTAATTAACAGAATGCTGATATCGTACATATCTGCAATGCTTAGTCAATAGTCAATGTTTTTGCACTGTGATGCATCATATCTTCTTCCGTCACCTTTATTTCTAATTTGTCTATTTTATTAGGAATGTTAATGAGTAACCATTAATGTGATGTGCTGGGTGTACATTTTCTTTTTGTACAAATATTTTTTACCTGGCCTTTATGATGGTTTCAGATTTGCATTCTGCATCATGTCATAAGCTTAAATACTTATTAGAGCATTAAGCCTGAAACACCATTACAAAATAAAAACTCTATTTCGTGGCTTTTATTTTTGACCGAAAAGTGCTTTTTGAGCGTTTTTTTTCTTCTTCTTGCCCCAACATCTCTACCTTGAGCTGAATGAGCATGCCCTCGCAGCAGACACGTCCTGAGCACCACAGGTTGTAGATGTGCTCATTCTCCTGGTTCAGCTTCCCTGTGCTGGTGGGCTCCTTACTCGTCCCATCATCACCTGCACGTCATACAAAAAACAGCAAAGTGATTAATCTCAACAATAAAGTGAACAATGTTTTACATAACCAGTTACCTAATACTGCCCAGATTTATAAATGTTTCAAACGAAGGTCAATGAGGAAAGAAATATTTTTAAAAATTCAGAGCAGAGTACGGTTATGAGAAGAAGAGACGCTCACCAACGAGGGCGAAGTTGCTCTCCAGAAGCTCTCTGTGGGAATTAAACCAAGCCTGAGCCAGCCTGCTGTTCTTGTTCTTGCCGATGATGTAATTCATGATGTAAGCCAGGAGACCGGTCACCATCAGGATCTCCATGTAATAGCTCTCCCAGCTGTTCTGCAGATGTGCTGGGACCTAAGACACATAAGTACGACATACGGGGTCGTCGGTCATTCTGAGTATCCATGTGTAAAAGTGGTCCGGCATAGCTAGAGTGTCGAGATTTTTACCTCTTGGTAGGTGAGCGTGTCCTTGTTGGACGGGCTGGTCGTGACTTGGCCCTCAAACTCCTCGTTGTCATAAATGGTATAAATGTCTTGATCCTGTAAAAGCACACAAACAAAAAAATATATAACTATGTATTCAGAAAACGCCAAGGGAATCCTTAACCAGTGACTAATAAAAGTATTTTAAAAATTACTGTACATGACCTTCTGCCTTTCTGAAGTATTTAAAATAAAGTAGCTGGCTAAATTTTAAGTAAAACTTTAGACAACCAGCAAATTTGTCTTTCACATCCCATGCTCTTTCTTTATGAGGAAATTGATTTCTCTGCATTTGGGCTGTGCGATTGTATAATCAGAGAAAGTTGAAAAAAGTAGAGGGAGGCACAGCTGAAGACAAGAACCTCATCCTTGGCTTACATCTCAGCTGTGGAAGTGCATCAATCTTACCTGTCCATCTCCATCCTCAAACTCGTCCTGCCCATCTTCGTTCTCCACCGTGGCCTCGTCTTCGTCCTCCTCCTCCTCCTCGGGTGCAAACGAAGGCACCTGTCTGGTTGGAGGCTCTTTCTCTGCCTCGACTGCCGGGTCCTCCGAGACGTCCTCAAACTCGGCGAAGTCGTTGTCGTCAAATTCGGCCAGGTCCTCGCCGTCGTCGAAGTCGTCATTGTAGCGCCCCCTGGTATCTGGCAGAGCCAGCAGCAGCAGGAGCGCAGGGAGAAGCAAGAGACAGCGCCTCATCGCTTACTCAGCCTGGAAGCACAGAACCAAAACCAATGTACATGCAGAAATTATATCAAGGGTAATGCTAGGTTAATGCTGGGCGAGAGTTAGCTGTAAATCTAAGTGTTTTAAACATGCACATCTACTCTGCTTAAGGTTCAAACAACCGGATTAGCATCGAGGATTATACGGTTAAAACACCCTTATCCCCCTATTCCCCTTCTGTTATTACGTAAACAAATAGTATTTCCCGGCTCAGTTTTTCAGTCCTAACTCCAAGCAAAGTGTTAATTATATACAGATTAGCATAAACACTTTACATCCAAATTAATATAATTGTAAATACAATTAATATAATTTGTGCAATACCTTCTTCTTATTGACAATTCCTGTTTGCACCATCCGAGTCCCACCACATATATATTCTATTGTATACATGGTTATAGCTATGTTTTTAGTATAATTATCTATTTTTGTCTTATTCTTACATTCTCTTTACTACTGCTAGTTTCTGAGAGCTACCAAAAAAATTCCATAGTATTACATAAATGACAAAGTCTTTTTCTCTTAAGCTTTAACTTTTATTTGATGCAGGATTAAAGTTTTCTGGGAACTGAGTCAGGGCAATACTGGACTTCTTTCTTGTTAGGTAGAAACATTTCACTACACATCCATGCAAGTAGCTTGTTCAGTCTGAGGGAAGTTGGTCCTCATAATTGAATCCTCCAAGGTCAAAGGATTCTCCTCTGTCTGAAAATTCCTGCTGTGTTCTTCAGGTATTACTTTTGGACATATAAAGAGGTCTTGATATTTCTGGGGAAGGATGAAAAAGCAACATAAAATAGCAGACGGCTGTTGAGAGAAGAAATTTCCACTTGCACGGAGATGTTTATTTTTTTATTTTTTTTTACCCCTGTCCTCTCTGTCCAAAATGTGTCTTTTGACCTTCAGGTGAAGGTATACTGTACATTCAGGCCCAGAGGTATTGCTCCGTTTATGATGATACATTCATGTTATTGCTCAATCAATTTCCTATTGGCTAATGATTCCTGTTCTTACCTTCACTCGACTTTTTAAGGAAAAAAAAAAATCAGGACACAGTGCATTATAAAGAACTAACTTGGTAGGGAAGGTGAAATTTTACATTTTGAAGCATTGGCGAATTAATGATCTTTGACTAACTACTTAGTCAAACTACTAAGTACTACGTTACTTATAAACCCCTTTAATACCAGACTAGCAGATTAGCTTTGTCACTTTACCATGATTCCCTTCAGCTTTAGCTGAATAACCTAGTCCCTGAAACAACTTTAAACATGTAAGTTTATCTAACATGCTTAATTGCTGAATTAATTTAATTACACATTTAAGCAAATGCTAATAAACTAGCGTTAAATCCGCGTCGCGTGCGCTTATTCGACGAGGTAACTTATTAGTTAGCATTAGCAGTTTCACAAGCTGCCTCTTGCTAAGGTTACACAAAGTACATGCACACAAACCTGTTTTCCAGCGTGTGTAAAGACAATCGATGCGTTTTAATCCGTGTCAGAAACTGTTTTATTATTCAATTAGCATTATAACATGACGCTCGAGCAACGCACGAGAGAAAACGGTTTTATGCTAGCTACCTTAGCACGTAGTTGAAGCACATGAACGCGACAAATATCGAAGAAACACTCACGTTTTAAACTATTTTAACACAAATTTACAGTGTATGTATTTACCTGCAGTATTTCCTCCTTAAATATAAATATATATTTATATTTAAAGCCTGGCCCTGTGGTTTCAGTTAGCAGGTCCTTGCGAGACTCCCAGGTTCTGTCATGAAGAAGATTTTCTCTGCGCATGCGCATTAGTGAATAAAGTCATTAGACTCGACTCGCCAAAAAGAGTCGACATTTTGGGCGACTCATCAATTCACTGCTTTCTTTTTTTTGCAATGTAATATGCCGTGTCATTTCTTCATTGGCAGTATTTATTTAGTTATATCAATGCCGGTAATAAATATGTTTACCCCTCATATCTTAAAGTAAGACGACTCCTCCGTCTTACAGATTTGACTCAATGAACCGACTCCTTTATCGATGACGGTACACCATTTTCGCGCATGTGCACACCTACATTTCAGGACCCTGGCATGGTGTGTGCAGAACGGTTTAAAAATATCCCACAAGAAGAGTCTGGCTATATTTAAACCACCGCTAAGAGTAATCAGCTTATAGTTTTAAAGTATTTTCAAGCTCTTTAAAAAAATATATATATAAAATGTAGATCATTGTTTTCATAGTGAAAAACTGTCACAGGAAATTTTACTAAGCATTTTGAGAAGGAGTCTCTAGGCTCAGTGCTTTATATCAGGCATTGTTAAGGCTGTAACTTTTTTTTTTTATTATTACTATTATTATTTTTACAACGAAGTTTTTAAAAACTTGGTGGTCTTTAAATCCATTTTATAAATGCAATCATTGACAAATTGCTGTTATATTCAAGAAATGTGTGCAGATGTTTCAAAGTTACATTTCTTGAATATAGCATAAATTTGTCATTGCTGTTATATTCAAGAAATGTAACACTTTGAAACATTCAATTATTGTTAACACTCCAATACTTTGTGTCAGGATGCAACACCCCACCTCATTGTTGATTATTTTCCTATAACAGCATGCCCTGCTGTATAGGAATAGCATGCCTCTTGTATTCCTTAGTTAATTTCCTACATCATCATCAACCTTAAACTCTAATTGATCTTTTTGAAGACACCGTTTTCAGCACAAATAACAGCTACCTCCTTTTTAAGTTTAATTGTATTCTCTTGTGTTCTCTAATATTGCAGCAGACAGTATTTCTAGTTCATAGAAGTGTAGTGTATAGAATTGTCTTTCTAGTGTTTCTCATGGTGTATTTCATAGTGTCTTTCTAGTGTCTTTCATGTTGTGATAGGTTGTATAAGTGTATAGAAGAGGAATGAGTAAACATACTGTAATTTCCAGCTTGAATTTTTAATTTCATTGCAAATAGTTTAATTGTATTCTCTTGTGTTTTCTCTAATATTGCAGCATTCAGACTGTATTTCTAGTTCATAGAAGTGTAGTTCATAGTGTATTTAATCTAGTTCATATTGCCTTTCTAGTGGCTTTCGAGTGGCTTTTTTAGTGTATTTTTAGTGTCTTTCTTGTGTCTTCAATAATGTATGTATAATGTATTTCTAGTGTCTGTTTGTCTAGTTCATAATGTATTTATTCTAAGTGTAGTGTAGATGCAGTGTAATGTCTCTAGTGTATATCTAGTGTCGTTTTTGTGACTTCCATAATGTATTTATAATGTATTTCTAGTGTATTTGTAATGCAGTATACAGAATTCATAGTGTATTTATTCTAGTTCATATTGTCTTTCCAGTGTATTTTATGGTGTATTTCATAGTGTCTCTCTAGTGTCATTCATGATGTACTGTATTTCTAGTGTCTTTCTAGTGTCTCTCATGGTGTATTTCATTGTGTATTTCTCACAACTTTTTCCAGTGTCTTTCTAGTGTCTTTATTGGTGTACAGTATTTTCTAGTGTCTGTCTAGTGTCCTCCATGGTGTATTTCTAGTGTTTTCTAGTGTCTTTCCTAGTGGATTTTTCATGACTTCCTAGTGTCATTCATTGTGTATTTCTAGTTCATAGTCTATTTATTCTAGTGTATAGAAGTGTTGTGTAAAGAACTAAGTGTAGTGTCAGTGTAGCGTACGGACATCTAGTTCATAATGTGTCTCTAGTGCAGTATTGCAGCATTCACTGCAGCATCGTCTTTCTACTTTAAGTCTTGCAAGCATTTCATTGCACGCTTCCTGCATCCTACAGTGCATGCTTGTGTGTGAGACATAAAATTAGGACTTGAATGTCGTCTGCTTCAGGTGGCGACTTTTATTCTGAAAGACATTCTGGATGAGAAATCCTCTGTCTCTTCTGCTGACCCGAAAAAAAAAACACACGGCAGGGTTTTTTTAAACGCAGAACATTTAGCGCATTATTGATGTAAACCAGGCCAGGATTGTGAAGTTGTGCATGAGCTGGTGCTGAGCAGTGAGTCCGCGGAGAGAAACCCGGGTGTTTAGCTGCGTTGCGGGTCGGTGTGTGTGTGGTGTGTGTTTCTCCATGACAGTCTCCTTTGTCTAGAGAGAAAAACAGCAGCAGCAGAAGCAGTGTGGGACATTCTGGTGTGTGTGTGTGTGTGAACGGCTCCCGGCCTTAACACAGAGCTCTCACACACGGCGGTTGTTTCTCTACAATCCGTGTCTAATCCGAGGGGAGAGATGTCTCTGCACGGCAAGAGGAAGGAGATCTATAAGTACGAGGCGCCCTGGACGGTTTACGCCATGAACTGGAGCGTGCGGCCCGACAAGCGCTTCCGCCTCGCGCTCGGCAGCTTCGTGGAGGAATACAACAACAAAGTAACAATTTCAGCCTCATTCAACTCTTTTATCTTTCATAAGCTTTGATGTAATGTTACTTTAATAAACACGCGCGTCATGGCTGGCTGCAGCCGCTGATTGTTTTTTTTTTTTATTTTAGCTCTGTTTCTGTGTTCAGTAGAGACGGGAATCCGCAGTCAGCCACCGATACGATATTACCACGATACCTCGGTACCGATTCGGCGGGGGGGAAATAATGCGATTCCGGATTTTTAAAAATAAATACCCTGATTTTATATGAAAAAAATTTTGTCCACGATCTTAATTTTTTTTTTTTTATCATTAAAGAAAGTTTAATAAGTAACTAAATGTAAGCTGTTCCTTATAACGTAACTTTCCTCCCTTTAAAAAACCAAACAAACTTCAAATACAAGAATTTATCATTTTACTGAGCAGCGCGTATCTCTGCCCTCCGCTGTAAACCTGGCAAATAATTCACTCCTACCAAACAGGATGAAATAAAATTGAGTGTGCCATATTTTACCGCCTCCAAAGTTTCAAAACTCAACTCGGGTTTTTAAGTCTAATTCCCATTCTTACAGAGTTTTGAAAAAAAAAAAAAAGGCAGAACGGATGATTTTAACGCAAGCAATTTTTGATAATGCAATGCCATAGAAATGCGTTTTTGTTGCTCCACTCAGAAACTTAAGTGGGTGGTGCAACACCAAGGTGAGCATTTTAGCTTTATGAAACTTTTTTATTAGCCTTTAGTTGTGATTTAATATGTGCTTTACCACAAATCATTGCTGCAGCAGCAGTTTGTTTTAGGCCACTCTGTTTACCGATTCAATTAATCTTGCGATTCACGATTTTTTATAAATATCCCGATTCAATATTACATTTCCACCCCAATTGTTACAATTTTAAACCTTTATAAAAAAAGTTTACTGGTTAATTAAATGTAACATTAGTTTTCTCGCTTAAAAAGCAAGGGCAGCATTTAAATAGGGATGCACCGATACCGGTATCGGCCTCGATACCACATTTTCTAAAGTACTCGTACTCGTTAAAAGTCCCCCGAT
>JAQMYL010000008.1:3818714-3830186 GCA_030014365.1 Clarias pachynema | reverse complement strand
AAAGCGCTATACGTATAAATAAAACGAAATGAATTTAATTTAATTGAAAATGAAAGCCAGGAAACACTGTAGATTGTATTAAAAAATGGAGAAACCCTCCATGACGTCACCCACAGCTTTTTCCAAAGAGTGATTTTGAAGCTCAACTGTGGGAGCTCTGGTCATCGCCATCTTGACAGGAGCTGGCTCCACCTAAACCACAGTTAATCCATACAATAAATGGCCAAATCGGAAGAACAAATAGAGCCTGGTACTTACCCCAAGTTCAGGTTAAGCTCACAGGCCGGCTTTGCTAAGGTGGCTAAGGTAAATGTGTAACGTTAATTTTGGTTGTATTTGGTTGAACTCTATCAACCGACGCTGTAGGTCATCCATACCTACACGTCGTCCCGTGTCAATTCCTACACTTCTTGTCGTAAGTCAAACTATAATGATTCCAGTTAGCTAGTTAGCAAAAGTGACGCATAGCAGACAACTAGCAGCTTGATACCTGCATTACAGAGGTCATTCAAACTGTCCATGCATAATTTTATGGTTTGATTTAATTTGTACATTCCCAGTACATTTATCATGTATGGGAAATCTAGCTATGGAGACCAAAACCTTGTTTACTTCTGTGCAAAGTTGGGCATTTTTACATGCGCCTCTATATGGATTGACTCACTTTTGGAGCCAGCCTACTAGTGGTCATTCGAGGAACTGCACATTTTGGCACTTGGACTCATCCCGCCTGTAGGATAAACACACTCGGCTTTCGTCTAAACAGACACCCAAACAGCATGGATGTGTATCTTTGGGGTGGATCTCAGGGTTGATTTCATTTTGGAAAAGCTTATTCCTGGATGGGAAACCTAAGACACTTATAGTAGTGTGCAAAAGTATTTGACATTTTTTTTAGTACAAACTTATACACAAGAGGGACCAATTATTTTTTTTTAGATAAAAGTAAATATAATGAAGTCTGTCACGTTTAACCCTGAAAATCAGAGAAAGTAAATCAAAGTCTCAATGAAACTTGTCAGATTCTTCATGATGCTCATCTGCTCACAATTGAAAGTTTTTATTATAAAAGTGCACTAAGTGGTTGCTGTTATTATTTTCTATAAGAATTTAACACAGTTTTCAGCAACCCCCCCCAAAATGTGTGTGTTTCAGTGTGAACGTTGCAAAAGGTAAATGAACCACTGCCGAGCCACGCCCCTGAGAACTGATCTGAACATTGAGCCTCTTCTTACATGAGGTCACATTAGGGGGGAATCCGAATTGGTTTGTTTAAATCGTGTCCAGTACAAAAAAGGAAAAAAAAGGGTCGCGGGTAATAAACAGGGTCGTAGACTCGAGACCCACCTGAACGCCTAAAAATTACTAAAAAGTGTATTTTGCACGAAAGGTTGCCTTTAAATAAAAAAGTATTTTTTTATCTAAAAAATTTATAATTATCTACAAATGTATATGATCGTCTTTGCTTTACTGTATTTTGTATTTCTTCACAAGACTTTTTTTCACAGTACTGTACATTATACACTACAGGGACAAAAGTTTGTGCACGCCTGCTCGTCACATTCAGATGCTTGTTAAATATCCTGTTGCTGATTTTTTTTGCTCTTATAATCCACAGCACTAGTCTAGAAAGGATTCCACTCGATGTTGGGATGTGGCTGTGTGTTCATTTAGATGCTGGGACAGATTTGGCCTTCTTAGTTCCACTGATGGGAAATGGTAATTCAAGCAGAAGTGCGCTCGTACAAATTTACACAGATCAGTTTTCCTGCTGTGTGATGAAATGACTAGCGAGGATGTCGATTCAGAAGTGTGAATAAGTTTCAGCGTGTTCACTCCAAGCACAGAGATGCAGGGAGAGCTCGGTTTTACAGCTGAATGTCTTTCAGATTCATCCTTATACCCAACATTTGATCTTCATCAGTGTGCAAGACAACCATATTTAAATACAGCGGTACCTCGGCATACAGATTTGATCGGATCCGGAGGCGAGTTCTTAAGGTGAAATATCGTATTGCGAAACGAATTTTCCCATAGGAAATAATGTAAATGCAGATAATCCGTTCCAGTCACTCAAAAATATTATTTCCAACCAACTTCCAAATATTACGAATTTCCAACACCATAGTCATATTTTTGCATATAAAAACAATCAAAGCATTTAGAAAAGGCATGTAAATGAATTAAAATCTGAAATAAATAGACATCACTAAACCTTAATTAACCAAAAACAAGTTTTGATTTTCGGCTCGGGTGCTCGTATGCCAAAAATACTTTGTATGCATGTTGTATGTATGTTTTAGTTCTCAAGGCGAAAAATTTGCAAGGTGCGGCGTTCATATGCTGAGGTACCACTGTAATGATGTTCTAAGGTGACTGTATTAGTTCATTCTTCTTTCATCACTTAACCGTTTCCTTCAATACCCATAATGCTGTCCAGCTATAGCGGTAGAGTCAGATAGAGTCCCTACTTCATGAGGAGTGATGCAGCGGCACTTTAGCGCTTCAGTCTATCCAGCTCTCACACCTTATCGTCCGTACACTCTTCTCAAACTTCCAAAGCTTCAATTTTCGTCAATGACAAAAAAAAAAGAAGAAGATTTTTTCATGTTGCTGCAGTGCATTCTGGGACAATGAGTCCCAGATCCCATCGCTCTGACGTCTTCACTACTCCTGCACGAGATTTCTCATGAACCTGATGTTGAATGTCGATGGAAAATAGCGAGTGAAAAAAGAAGCTGTTGGTCTTTTGTTTTTAGGAGATTTAGCGAAAGCTGACTGTTAAAAACCTTGTTGTGTTATATTTAATCTTCCTTTTTTGTAACCTGCAAAATCCTTAATAATCCTTATTCCTTTTTTTGATTCCACGATAAATTCATAACAAAAGACATGTCCAGGCTCGTGTGTTGTTTGCCGTATGGTTTAAAAATTAGTGTTTAAAGCTGTTTGTTGTTTGAGCTGTCGGAAAACGCCGTCTCTCTTTAGCCAAAGATGTTTAAGTCAAATTCAAGTCCGCTCATTAAACAGCACTAAAATATAGATACTGTCTTGAATGTCCCTTCTGTCCATGACCAGGAGCGTCAGATTGCTGCAGAGCTAAAATTGTACAGTGTTCGATTTGTGCTTTGTTCTACATAGAATCTGGGATACACACGTGTGCTTTGTATGTGTGTGTGTGGAACTCAAACCGGGTCCTCTCCACTCAGTGTGGATTAACCCGCGTCCACGAGCAGCAGCATACAGTTCGTTTGAAGATCACAGTCTCCAAATGATTTGTGAAGTAAAGAACAAGAGCAGGATGTGAAAGGAGGTGGAGGAGGAAGAGGAGGAGGAGGAGGAGTTGCGGCTCTGTCCTGTCCGGTCTATCCTGCTAGTGTTGGACACATGTGGTCCAGCGGGGGGATGAGAATAGAGCATGGCCCGCTTGGGAGTTAGCTGCCTGGAAGCCCAGGATCAGACAGGTGCCTTTGGATCTGTGACGTGCCCTCCAGGCTGCTCGGGCTCTCCAGGTGTTCAGGGAGAGAAGGGAAACGCAGGCTGAGGTGAAGATGTGGGTTTTCAGGGATGTTCAGATTGGCAGGGACGGCCAGTTTGGTCTCCGTCTCCGGAGACATGGGCGTTGTGTCGTCAGTAGTTACGGTGAGGTGGATGCCGCTGGAGAGAGACGTGTGAGACTCTGGGTTTGGGCTGTCCGACTCAGGAGTCTGTGATACACGGAGAGAGGATTCAAGTAGTAAGACTGAGTGAGTGTTTTTCACCAACATGAAATTCATAAAAATGATTTCCTTTTCCTTTCCTGTAGTACTTTGTGCTTACGCCTACTATTAATTAAAGCTCAGGTTTTATACAATAGGATTTTGATTTAAAAGGCACAAATCAATCTACTGATCTACTGTAATACGCTACGATTTTATAGATATTTCATACATTTGACAATATGAATGAATTTACTGCAGCCTTAACCAAAAATTTTGAGAATGACACAAATATGACTTTTAATAAGTCTGCTGTTTCAGCATTTTTAGATCTTTTTGTCAGATGTTATTATGGTATATGTGTCAAAGGATCTTACTGACAATTACATTTGGAGTGTTGACATTACTTTTTCAAGACCTCTGCCATTCAGCCCTGCATTTTAAAGCGCTCACTTTTTCTTCTTTTTTCCCGGATGCTCCAAACAATTGGAAAGGGGATTAATCAGAGAAAATGACTTTACCCCGTTTTCAGCAATCCCTGTACCTTTTGCAGAATATCAGTCTGTCCATGACGTTTTTTTCTGGCCAGAAGTGGCTTCTTTGCTGCCCTCATTGAAATGTGTGAAGGTGAGCGATACCTCAGACCGGTGTCATGGAAACAATAAAGCATCCTGAAACCATTCATGTGTGGGGTCGCTTCTCAGCCAAGGGAGTCGGCTCACTCATAATTTTGCCTAGGAACACAGGCATGAATAAAGAATGATACAAAAACATCCTCCGAGGGCAACTTCTCCCAACCATCCAAGAACAGTTTGGTAATGAACAATGCCTTTTCCAGCATGACGGAGCACCTTATCATAAGGCAAAAGTGATAACTAAGTGTCTGGAGGTACAAAACATCGAAAGTTTTGGTCCATGGCCAGGAAACTCCACAGACCTTAATCCCATTAAGAACTTGAGTTTTTAATCAGGATTCTCAAGATGAGGGTGGACAAACAAAAACCCACAAATTCTGACAAACTCCAACTACATATTGATTATGTAACAATTGGCTGCTATCAGTCAGGATGTGGCCCAGAAGTTGATTGACAGCATCGCCAGGGCGAAGTGTAGAGGTCTTGAAAAAGAAGGGTCAACACTGCAAATATCGACTCTTTGCGTGAACTTGATGCAATTGTCAATAAAAGCCTTTGGCACTCATAAAGTGCTTGTAATTATACTTCAGTATACGAGAGTAACATCTGACAAAAAGCTATAAAAACACTGAGGCAGCAGACTTTGTGAACATTAACATTTGTGTCATTCTCAAAACTTTCGGCCATGACTGTACAATGCAATTTGAATTATAATTCTTTAAGCAAATCAATCCAACAAGCCTGATCGACAGAGGCCCCCCGCCCCATATCCCACAGTACCCAGAAGATCTGCTGCTACAGTAATTTCCCGGTGCCAGACACCACAATTCACCTTCAGGGGTATTGAGAAGCCAGAGCTGGCCTGGTGGCACAAGGAGAACCTAAAACCTAGGTTGGTTTTAAGGTTATAGCAGATCAGCATATGATGCAGTTTAGTGTCCCTAGTGGAAGTAAGCATAATATATAAATTATTTATGGAGCTTATCTTGCATAGGGTCAGAGAGAGCTTTGAGCCTCTCTCAGGGGAACCTACCAGGCATGTCTTTGGATTGTGGAAGAAAACCAGTTTACCCGAAGGAAACACCCAAGAGTAACATGCAAACTCCGAGCACACAAATTGGACTAAAGTGCTAACCACTAATGCACCTTAATATGTAAATAGAAATCCATTAATAATTGTTTTTGAGCACATAATTGAGTCACTGGTGAGTCTGTTTGCAAGGAAATCGAGATCTGTGTAAAAAACTGAATGAACAAATTGACCATTTGTCGGCCATTTTGACACCTCATCGGCTTCACATCCACTAGGGGCATTTCGTCTCCGCTCAACTCTTGAACTCATGGACCCATTGACCGCCAGGTTGGATGTAGTTTTCCGCCATAGAGGTGCTAAATTCTTAAGGTAACAATCTGATATTTAAAGATACCACTGATCTACTACAACAGAAGGTGCACACATGTAGGTGCAATCACTGGAAGGTTTACGAGCGTTTCAAATCCACTCCAGTCCCTGTTGCTTCTCTCCACTCTAAGCCCATAGGAACTTCCTTGCTATCACTCACGTTGTTGGTGGAGGTGTGTATTGGCTTTCTGGTGTGTACAGTAGGAGTGATAGGTGTTGTAGCATGGAAAACTGGAGCCCCATACAGGTCAGGAGGAGATGCAGTTTGATGGACCGCCAGGGACGGAGACACAGAGCTGTAATCAGGTGGCACTTGAGCCATCTGTCGCTGAAGCAGCTGCAGGATCACGTTAATGTCAGCCGTCATCCGTGTCTCCAGTCTACAGGCCGAGAGAATGAGAGAGTAACAAGAGAGAAATAGAAAGCAGGAACAGAAATAGAAACAGCATGAACAGCAAGGAAACCACAGAGCTGAAGGAAGCAGATAAGAACACATGCAGAAAACTAGAAAACTACATGAGGTGATGATAAACAAAGATGTGTGTGTGTGTTCGGACCGGTTCAGCTGAGACTGCAGTAGTTCAAGGCGGGACCGAAGATCGTTTGGTCTCTCCTCGGTATTCGCCCTGCGCTGGTGATGATGATAGCAGGTGCGTGTTGATGCATCTGGGACTCTGGGACTCTCGTGGTACTGACTCGGCCTGCGCTCGGTCCAGTAGCCGTACAGCCCAGAGACATTCAGAGAGCCTGATGTGTTCAGTGTACACGGTCAGAGACACATCAGAAAATAAAAACTGATTATATCACTAAGCCTAGCATTACAGTATATTTAATTCCACATAAAGCTACCAGATGAACATTCTTAATGACAAAGTAAAAGAAACGTCTATTTTATTTACTGATAATACAAGTAATGGGGTGTGGCCCCTGTACCTATCAATCAGACGGTGTGGAGGTGAAGGGGGTGTGGCCTGAGTGCATGTCAGATTCAGTGAAGGGGGTGTGGCCCGAGTGCATGTCAGATTCAGTGAAGGGGTGTGGCCTGAGTGTATGTCAGGTTGAGTGAAGGGGGTGTGGCCTGAGTGTATGTCAGGTTCAGTGAAGGCCTGAGTGCATGTCAGGTTCAGTGAAGGGGGTGTGGCCTGAGTGCATATCAGATTCAGTGAAGGGGTGTGGCCTGAGTGCATGTCAGATTCAGTGAAGGGGGTGTGGCCTGAGTGCATGTCAGATTCAGTGAAGGGGGTGTGGCCTGAGTGCATGTCAGGTTCAGTGAAAGGGGTGTGGCCCGAGTGCATATCAGATTTGGTGGAGTGGGCGTGGCCTGAATATTTTTTTAAACATCAAACGTTTAAGATCAATCATAATTGTTTACTAACACACTGTATCCTTCTGTCTCTGTACCTGACGTTTCTCTTTCTCCACTGCTAGGAGGTTTTAGGTTGACCACAGTGGGAACGTATTCCCGAACTTCGGGAGGGTTAACGTCTCCCCGTCCAGGCCCCGAGTGTTTTATCTCATCCTCGCTGGACAAAGAGGCAGCGCTCACGCTGCTGCACAGCTCGTCCCAGTGTGAGCGCAACAGCACCCCTCTGTGGTTCCCTACAGAGCCACATGACCGGCGGGGATATGACTCTTCTCTATCCGTGCCGTCTGAAGTGAACAAAAGCACAAAGATCAAATATAAACTGTATACAGACATGTAAATGTATACATTATTATTATTATTATTATTATTTATAAAACTATTGCAGGGCTGGGGCTGGGGTTCATCAGAACTCTCTAAAAGTTGCATGTGTGTTATATTGCGCCGACTATAAGGATTAATCATTTAAAAGGTCATTATGGTGCTGTGCATGTGCGTATTTGTTGGGCTTGTAGAACACACACACACACACACACACACAGACACACACGCACACACACATTTGTACCTGGTCTGTTGCGATGGAGGGAGTTTCTCCCCTGCTGCACTCGTCTGTACCCGCAGTCTGACTCCTCGCTGGGGTTTAGCTGTGTAATTCTGTCTGCCTGATACAAACAAGCTTCAGTAACTTACATAACCACACTCACTCACACACTCACACATACACACTCACATGCACACACACCTCTGTATCCTGCTTTTTATCAGGATGAGCCAACCACTTCCACACAGCTTGAGAAAATTCTAAGCCCTTACATCTCTGAGGTTGAACGTGATCTCCAGGTTGGTCCAGAAGCTGTCGGAAAAATCGGGGTACATGTCGAGCACCTCGAGCAGGTCGTCCCTCAGGATCTTGTGCAGGTCACAGTAGGTCAAGGCCCTGACGTCTGCGTTCGATTTCCCAGGCCTCCCGTAGAGACTGATGGGCTCGCCGAAGATGTCGTTCTTGCCTGAGTGGAGGGAAAAAAAGGAGCTCGTTTCCAGTGAAAGGTTTTTATTTCAGAGGTAACAAGCGAGTAAACACGAGACAGAAGTAAATGGGTTTTCAATCTATAGATGGTGCTGAGAGCGTGACCCGTCTGAACGTTCGGGCTAGAGATAATCGATATCGCATGATCGATAAGGCAGAAGCACATGACGTCACTGTGGATCATTGGGACAGTGCAGAGATGGAACAAACCAAGAACTACATGAGAAGAGATTAGGGCTGTCAGTATGGATTTCACAGTTTCAATGGCAAAACAAAATGCATTAGACTTATGTTAAAGCTATGTTTATGTCATGTTTAAGTTACAATATAATGTTAATTCATTTACTTAACTTCTGGACATGTGAGTTATAGAGTAAAAAAAAGTGAAGAAATCATTATCATAAATAAATTCAACATTTGCATAATTATGTAAAATGTATCCAATTATAAAATAAATTATTTAGATAAATATTGAGGAAGGAAAAAAAAGAAAAAGGGAGAAAGTGACTTGGATGATTGTGCAGGAAATTAAAGAATAAAAAAGAAAGAAACTATTATATTTATGTTAAATACATGAAAGGAATATCAAATAAATGAAAAAGAAAACAAGGAAGAAAAATTTACATTTAAACACAAAAAAGAGAAAAGTAAAGGAAAAGATATGAGGGGGGGAGGAACAAGGAAGTGATAGAAGTTGAAAGAATTTTAAGAAAAAAGATCAAAGGATTTAATGAATAAGGTGGAAAGAAATTCCAAGAATTTGCAACGTGAAGAAAAAAGTATGACGCAGGTTTCTAAAAGTATGAATTTGTTAAAAATAAGGACCTTTATAGGCCCTTGAAAAAGTATTCAGACCCCTTTTCCACATTTTGTCACGTTACAATCACGAAACGTAAATATATTTTGTGACTTTAGGTGATAAACCAACACAAAGTGCCACATAATTGTTTAGTGGAAGGAAAATAATCATTGGTTTCCTTTTTTTCTTTTGATACCTAAAATCCAGTGGAACCAAATGCCTTCAGAAGTCACCTAATTAGTAAATAGAGTCCGCAGCTGTTCTGTGAAGCCCTCAGAGGTTAAAAGTATAAAGTTATGGAGAAGTTTAAAGCAGGGTATGGTTATAAAAAAATATCCCAACATCTCACGGAGCACTGTTCAACCCATCATCAAGTATGGCGCAACTACTGTACAAACCTACCAAGACATGGCCAGCCATCTAAACTGACAGACCAGGCAAGGAGATCATTAATCAGAGAAGTAGTCAAGAGGCCCATGGTAACTCTGGAGGAGCTGCAGAGATCCACAGCTCAGGTGGGAGAATCTATCCACAGGACACTATTAGTCCTGCACTCCGCAAATCTGGCCTTCATGGAAGAGTGACAAGAAGAAAGCCATTGTTGGAAGAAAGCCATAAGAAGTCCCGATTGCAGTTTGTGACAAGCCATGTGGGGGACACAGCAAATGAGATGATGAGACCAAAGTTGAACTTTTTGGCCTAAATGTAAAATCACATGCACATCACCCTGAACACACCATCCAAACCATGAAACATGGTGGTGGCAGCATCATGTTGTGGGGATGCATTTCTTCAGCAGGGACAGGGAAGCTGGTCAGAGTTGATGGGAAAATCGTTGGAGCCAAATACCGGGCAACTTTAGAAGAAATGCTGTTATAGTAGACTTGAGACTACAAAAGACTTGAGACTTGAGTACTAACGTACAGTCAGAGCTACAATGGAATTGTTTATATCAAAGCATATTCATGTGTTCGAATGGTCCAGTCAAAGTCCAGACCGAAATCCAACTGAGAATCTGTGGCAAGACTTGAAAACTGCTGTTCACAGACGCTCTCCAACCAATCTGACGCAACTTGAGCTATATTGCAAAGAAGAATGGGCAAAAATTTCACACTCTAGATGTGCAAAGCTGGTAGAGATGTTCAGTACCCCAAAAAGCTTGCAGCTGTGGTTCTGCAAAGTATTGAATCATGAAGACAAATGCACTTTCAGGTATTTATTTGGTAAAAAAATTTAAACCATTAATCATTTTCCTTCCACTTACAATTATGTGCCACTTTGTGTCGGTCTATCACATGAAATCCCAATAAAATGCATTTACATTTGTGGTTGTAATGTGACAAAATGTGGAAGTTCAAGGGGTGTGAATACTTTTGCAAGGCACTGTAATGTTAAAAAAAAAAAAAAGAAAGAAAAAAGGATGAAGAACAGAGATAAACAAAGAGATGTGAAAGAGCAATTTGATGTGAAACAGAGACTGAGCAATGTGGCAGAAGGTCCGGTACCTAAGATGGCCACGACCATGTCGTCGCGCAGGATCTCGATGGAGCCGCGGGAAATGAAGTATAGCGCAGTGAGCACGTCTCCGTTGTGCACCAGCGTGTCTCCTGGGGGAGCGTGTGTGGTTTTAAAGCGCATGGCCAGAGCTCGCAAACAGCCCTTACTCGCCCCGCGGAACGCATTGCAGTTCTGCAGCAGAGTGCGGTTCAGATGCAGACAGATATCAGCCTGCAGACACTCAGGGAAACCCTTCAGCACCTGGACGCATGGAGCGATCACACAGACAGACAGACAGACAGACAGTAAGAGAGAAGAGGGATGGAAAGACAAGACAACACGGCGATAAATGGGAGTAAAAAAAACGAATGAAGAGAAGGACAAATAAGAGGAGTGAATATACAGATGAAGGAAAAGAGAGGAATAAGTGGAAAATGAAAATCAAAGAGTCAGAGACAAAGAACATGAAAAATACAAAAAGGGGTTAAATATTAAAAGTAGACGCAGAAGGATTAAAAAAAAGAGAAACAGGAATTGATGGAGGGATAGAGACAGACAAAACAGAAAGAGAAAAAGGATTTTATTAATAAACAGATGTATTTATCTGAAAAGAATATCCACAATAAGGGATATGTATGTGCTTGTGTTAAGTGTGTGTGTTCGTGTGTATGCTGAAGTGATCTCCTCACCGCGTTCATATCGATGCCGTTGGTGTAGGACCAGGCGTGTTGAAAATACTCCTCCAGCCTCTGCCTCAGGCCTCCAGGTATCTGATGAAAGCGGATAAACTCCTTCACCCTCAGCATCTGTGTGTGGTAGCGCGCTGTGCCCGAGTACAGACGCTGGATTATGGCGGACACGTTGCCAAAGATACTGGCGTACATCAAAGCTGTGGTGAGAGAGAGAGAGAAAGAGAGAGAGAGAGAGAGCGAAAGAGAAATCTGCTTAATATCACAGACAGTATAGAGTGTGAGATACACTACCGTTCAAAAGTTTGGGGTCACTTGCAAATTTCTTTGTTTTTGTTCAGTGATTTATTTTCTACATTCTA
>JAQMYL010000008.1:3792489-3804712 GCA_030014365.1 Clarias pachynema | reverse complement strand
CAGTATATATAAATTTTCATTTTGATGCGACTGTCACGGAAGTGCTTATAAATTAATAAAAGCCTACTTGACTTGACTTGACTTGGCTTGACTACAGTACCATCATTTGTTCTTGTGTTTTTTTCTTTGGTTTTGTTTTGTTTTAAGCAACAGTTATCCAGGTTCTGCAGTGCGTCCAGCATCTGTCGCTGTTGTATGTTAGCGCTAATTTCAGGTTCTTCATTCATGTTCACGTTTCACATCTTGATAGTATTTGTTTTGTTTCTTTGCCGCTTTCATAACCGGGAGTCTTCACTTGCGACTCGAACCCCTTGACATAAAATAATCACGATTCATACCTGAACAGGATTTCTCATAGCATTCGCGTCACGATCCTGACTGAAATGTCCTGTCTGAGAGGAGCGACATCATACACGCCGGGCACCTCAGGTTTCTGAGAAGTGTTTGATTTTTTCGAAAAAATAAATGAACCCACATCAAAGTCATGTGAGAGGTATTCGGTCAGGAAAGACGCCACGCTGTGTGTAACAGAACGGCTCGTCCAGATCAAAGGGTACGAGGTGAAGAGGTGCTCTGCGAACGCCTGCTACTTCAAAAGTTTTTCCCAAATGGGAAAAAAAAAATTACCCTACAAGGACATCATGAGTTTTCTAAGCCTTTGTTATATTTCAGTTTCAACCCCAGATTTATAATACACGGCAACACTCAGACATTTTACTACATCATTAGCTACCTTGCACTGCTTACAGGTCTAGTGGAAAGAGTTTTTGCCAAGTAGAACAACTCAGTTTATTGTTCTCACCTGATTCCGCATTTGTGTGTATGTGTGCAATATTCACATATTCAGGCATTTTTTAAACTCACACACTCACACACACACACACACACACACACATACAGCGTACATCCGGAAGATTTTAATCTACAAAACAGTCATTATATGGAGCGTCATAGGCAGTTGCAGTTCATCAGGTTTCCAAGTCAAATCCAACAGATGAGTTCTGCCATTTTTCTTAAATGTTCTTAAAATAGAGAGTTTGGTAGCTTTAAAAGCAAAAAGACTTTAAAATATTTTAAATGCTTTTACAATCCAAACCTTAAATCTAATTCCCGTACTTTATGCCAGAGCGAGCCGAATTGTCCCGAATTGAAATTCTTAATGATTCTTGGCGACTCGTCTCTGTGACATCACAAGCCGTAAATCAGGTACTAATTGGCTAAGCGTTCCCCAACACAAATAACATGTTCTCATGATTACAAAGAAAACACAGATGACTCTGCTACAATAAAGCATGCTTTTCGAGACTGGAGGCATGAAGTCCCAGAAACAAGCAGCAGCTGAAGGCAGCTGCAGTAACGGCAGTAAAGGAAACTCATTTCCATGGAGTTCAGGGTTCAGGTGGTCGTTGACCATCAATGATTTTTATCAAAGTATTAAAGGCAATCCTTATGTTTGCAAATGTGTTAGTTTGTTTAATTATTTATGAGGCCTGCAATATACAATAAAGCTGTAAAGTTATTTGCAAAAAAATTATTTCGGGGGGCATAAGATGAGTAATAAAAAACATCAAGATGGTTTTTGGAATGTTTGTCTCTCTGTTTGTGCATGCATCACGTAAAATCTACGAGCGAATTTTAATGAGGTTTTCACAGGTATATTTGGCGGAGCTTGAGTTAACATAATATAGGCTTTGTTTCATCTCAATCGGCCCACAAGAAGAGAAGATATACTAATTTGAAATTTAAATAAAAAAAGCCTTTATTTCATTAAAAAATCGACTTTGGAAAAATCATTAGTTCTTCTCAAAATTCAACAGATGGCGCTGTACGTGTTTTAATACGCGCTTATGAGTGTGCAAATGAAATCTACTTAATACACGCAATCTCTCACCTTCATTCCACTCACTTAACATAAAAACATAGTTCATTACAAAAATTTTAAAAACGCACTTATGAGAGTGTGCCATTAAATTCCACAATTAAATTTGCGGGCACATCTAATATATATATAAATGGGAACAAATTTATTGTGAAAGGTTGCAAAGTGCCTAAAAGTTGCAATTTAAAAACTTTATCTAACAACCTCAGCAGCAACCTCGTTTCCCCTCTCGTCTGTTCCAACCACTCAACACGTTAGAATTCAGCACTGAAATATTCTGCACCTGTTTCTCACTGGCTCATGCCTAAAGCTATATGTTTTTCAGCGTGAATATATCCTAGGTCACTTCGTGGTTTAACAAACAAAAAACATTCCTCTGAAACTGCTCAGGTAAAGAGACTGGACTGAAAATGAGAGATGAAAAAGTCCTGGAGAACTGTTCCTAACTGTTTCCTAGTAAGACTACATTACAATTACAAGAACGTTTGTCTCTTAATATGATGAATTAAGGGGGCCAATACTTTTGAACAGTACTTTATAAATATTTTCTAATAAGACATTTTAACTGAATTTTTTTCTTTGACTTTATAATGCGACAACCTTTGACATATTTACACAGATTTGTGTTTTTCTTTTGTTTCTTTGTTCTTTCCGTATTTGGTGTAATAATACATCGTGTTATGACGGAATATTTGAGTTTTTGTATTCTGAGATGTGTTCCCTCGAAACAGGAAACATAGAAACACTTTCTATTTTCATAACTCGGGTTGTGACCCCTGCATGAACACCGCAGCATTTTGCTATCATCTACTGTATACACCACGTCAAAGTCTGGTCCTGTACTCATTTCACAACCAAATCAAGACACACACACTGAGTATCTCTAAAAAAAACAAACAGCAAAAATCACTACAAATTTGTATATCAAGAAAAAACTCTACATTACTTATTTCTACTTACAGGATGAAGTTTTTGTTTCAGGCTCATGATGTCATTTTTGACAGCAGCGCTGTGAGACCAGAGTGAGATGACAACAGCAACACAACCTCTCTCTCCCCCACTCTCTCTCTCACAAAAACTCACACACTCTTATGTGTGTATGTGCACTCGCAAGTCGAAGTGAAGCGTTCACAAAGAATAATAGAAGAAAAGTTACTCCGCCCACCATACAAGGGAAGACGTGATGTACTGTAGCCTACACCTGCGCTTCCGCTAACGGAAACCGTTTATGTACACACACACACACACACACACACACACACATGCACACCCACGTCAAACAGAATAACTCAGCAGTGCATTTCTGCAGGTTGGTTCTTTTGTATGTTATACTGTATATAAATCTGAAAAAGAGACTCAGGCGGCATCACCTCATCCTGTCGTTGATTAATTTCCTACAGTATTTACACCAGACTCACACAGTGTCTTCCTTTGAAAAGCAGAAAACAATTATTGACAATAATTTATCTTTGATTTAATATAACCTTGACATGCAGGACACGTCACCAACTTGCACTGAAAACCCAGCTCTTCCTGAGCAGATAACCGAGCTACACACACACACACACACACACACACACGCAATACAGACGGATCAATGACAGCAGGCATCAATGGCGTTCTTTTCACACCATGCCGAATCGAAGTCCAATTATCAAACAATGAGTTACGTCCATCAGCGGCAGGACATCGGCGTATCTGTCTCACACGCACACACACACACATGCATTCATCTTTCACGAACTCACCTGCATGTCTTGTATCCATCATAAAGAGAGTGGAACACAAAACTGACTTTTCTGCAGATTTGATGGTGAACTCTTTAGGATCGTGAAAAATAAAATAACGTGTCCTTGAATTTCTTAATATGTGGCTTATATGAATGCGATAACAGTTCCAGGAAAACTATTAGCACACAAAATCCGTATTTGATATTCTTATTATTAATTTGTAACATTAAAGAAAAGGAAAAAGAAAAAAGAGGACACTGTGAGTTTCTGTCACAGCTCTGTATTTCTGACGCTGCACTACCACATGCAGTGATTGATGTCTAGGCATTTACAGGTCATTACAGTAAACCGAGCCTTACTGCAAAAGTGCAGGAAAAAGTGGCCCTGGTGCTCTGCATAATTTATATTCATGGATGAAATTGGGACGTTAAAGGGCGCATGATCTAGTGGCAGATGGGGCAGAGCCTAACCATTTATAATTCTATACATTTTAAATTTTGAAACACTCTTTCAATCTTGAAGGACCTACAATTTTAAAGATTCATCATACTTTTTTTCTGTGCCAATTACTTTGTCATTCCACCACTTTCCCCATAATCAATTCATCCATCCACAAGTTACCTGAACAATTAATCACCAATCTACCAGTTACCCCATTACCCCTTCACCAATCTACCAGTTACCCCATTACCCCTTCACCAATCTACCAGTTACCCCATTCTCCATTCACCAATCTACCAGTTACCCCATTACCCCTTCACCAATATACCAGTTACCCCATTACCCCTTCACCAATATACTGTACCAGTTACCCCATTACCCATTCACCAATCTACCAGTTACCCCATTACCCCTTATCCAATCTACCAGTTACCCCATTACCCCTTATCCAATCTACCAGTTACCCCATTACCTCTTCACCAATCTACCAGTTACACCATTCCCCATTCAACAAAATACCAGTTACCCCATTACCCCTTCACCAATCTACCAGTTACACCGTTCCCCATTCACTAATCTACCAGTTACTCCATTACCCCTTCACCCATATACCAGTTACCCCATTCAACATTCTCCAATCTACCAGTTACCCCATTCAACATTCTCCAATCTACCAGTTACCCCATTACCCATTCACCAATCTACCAGTTACCCCATCCCCCATTCACAAATCTACCAGTTACCCCATCATCCTATCACCAATCTGCTATAAGATGGGGCAGAACCTAACCATTTATAATTCTATACATTTTAAATGAAACTAAAACACACTTTCAATCTTGAAAAATTTACAATTTTAAAGATGTATGAATCTGACAAATATAACAAAAATGTTCCATTGATTTGCTCATTTCTGAACATTGTGCGCCAACATACTCGCCGCTCAATTAAACCCAACATTACTGCATGCAATGGTTAAGTACAGGCTCGACAACAAGCATGAACAGAGGTACACTGCAGAAATAATCACACTGCCCATGCTTTCTCTATAGACTTAATGTTTACAAGTGTGGAAGGGCCATTTTTTCACTGCGAAACACTGTACAACACTGTACACACACTAGGTTTAGGATTCAAAAGCATTGAATGAGCTGAGGTTTGCTGGATCGTTCGATTTTTCCACTGGCAGGATGACAAACTGTGCCTTCAATTGAGAGAGTCACAAATACATCCTCTCTTTACTTCCTCCCTCTTTTACAGTACATTATTTTTTCTATACTTTTTCAGCCATAACACAAAACGCTAGATAAAAGCACCAAACCGTACAAATCATGAACTAATATTCCAGCAATAAGAGCACAGATATGTCACAGTGGCCTCGTTCCCCAACACCGTGCCTGACCCAAGCAAATTTAATTTAGCGGCTATAAAATATTGACCCGTATACTCTCAACCCAATATGTACAGATCGCTCTGGCAGGCCCGGCAGGATGGGTCTGAGGTCATTAGTGTGAACATAAACAAACACACACACATACACACACATTCAACACTGACTGCATCCATGTGCATTACTGTTTATAGGGCACTGGCTGCTTTTTAGTGATGACGTTTGAGCTACTGGGAGATAATGTTGTTGTTGACCTTTCCAGCACTCGTTTTGACGGAGGCCAAGCTTGCCACCTTTTTGACCCCATTATTCATTCATATGGTCCACCAACTGGCATCTGTTTTATTCGTTAACCGTTCTGATCCACCAATTAGCAGCCATTTAACCTTTCATCCATTCACTAAATCCATCTACCCCATTGTCCATTCATATAATCCACCAATTCCTTTTTTCTGGTGGTGTAGTGGTTAGCAGTGTCACCTTGCACTTTCAGGGTCTGAGTTCGATTCCCGGCCAGGTTCGATTCCCATCTCTGTGTGCATGGACTTAGCATGTTCTCTACATGTTTTGTGTGTATACTCCGGTCTCCTCCCACAGTCCAAAGACCACAGTACCCTGGCTAGTGCCCCAAGTCTACTGGGATAGGCTCCAGGCCCCTCGCAACCCTGAGTCTAAAGTGGTATAGATTATGAATGAGTGAGTAATCAATTCAGCCATCCACAAGTTACCTTTTACCAATTATCCATTCACCAATCTACCACTTATCCTATAATCCATTTACCAATCCAACGGCTACCTAATCATCCATTTGCCAATCCACCAGTTACCTATTATCCTTTCACCAATCTGCCAGTTACACCATCCTCCATTCACCACTCTACCAGTTACCATACCATCCATTCACAAATCTACCAGTGACCCATATCCTGAATCCACGTATTCACCAATCCTCGAATTATCTAACATCCATTTACCAGCTACCCATCATCCATTCACCAATCAGCCAACTGTCCCATTAGACAATTTCCAATCAGCCAATTAATAACCATCTATTCCCTAATTACACTACTATCACTTTCACTAATACACAAAATGAGCCCTTTATGATCCATTTACCAATATATGAATTACCCAAGCATACATTCACCAATCCACCAGTTACCCGTCATGTGTTCACCAATCAGCCATTCATCATCCATCACATGTTAATTTACTCCATGACTCGTTCAATCCATCGCACATTTAGCAAATCACTCATTCACACCCTACAAATCATAATCTTAAAATATCATATCACAATACATCAAGACATCCTCATGGCTTCTGATTTTTAGCCAAATATTAATAAACGTTATAAACATATGTAAGAGGAGGTGTGGTTTAACGAGGGTCTGCATTGGGATGAAGGTGAACTAGAGGGGTAATGATTAAGATGGCACACCTGAGCCCTGCTGGGCCATGTATATTTATGTAAGTCAAGCCAAGACCACAAAGCCAAGCAAGTAGCGAAGCTTGAAAGCTATAACGTTATTTGTTTTGCAAATAACTGTCTGAGTTGCCAGGAGCATGTGTACTGCTGTGTTCTTAGAGAACCGTACAGTAGAAACCGGTGCTTTAAAGTCGTTTTAAATTTTACAATAAAATGTTGCTTAAAATTATATTTGAGTGTATGTCAGGGGTGTGGCTGTAACCTCACAGAAATCACAGAATTATCCCAGAGAATTGTTTTATCCTAAGGTTTGCTAAATAGAACTTAAACACTCATTTATTCATTCATCTTCTAAACTGCTTATCCTATAAACAGGGTCATGGGGGGCCTGCAGCCTCTCAGGAAACTTTTGCACAAGCCAGGGTACACCCTGGAAAGGGTGCCAATCAATCGCAGGCCACAAGGCGCACACCACACATTCACACACTACAGGCAATTTGGGAACATTAACCTAATTTGCATGTCTTTAGACTGTGGGAGGAAACCAGAGTCCTCGGAGGAAACCCACCAACCACGAGGAGAACATGCAAAAACTTCATGCACACTGACCCGAGGCCGGAAGTGAACCCAGACCCTAGAGTTTCAAGGCGACAATTCTACATGTGTGTGTGTGTGTGTGTGTTACCTGTGTGACCTGGGTGACCTTCTCGGAAACGTTCTGCGTACGGTCCTTAATCTTGCTAGGGGCAATAATCTCAATCTCGGTTGGTGAGGGCGGTCTGACCCGCTCCGCCCCGAACGACAGCGTGACCTGGGGGATCCGTCCAATGGCGCGATGCCGCATCAGATCCGAATCCGACGTGGAGTTCACGTTATTGGGCTTCAAGGCGTCTGTGGGTGAATATCAAATCAGAAATGTTGCCTCGTAGATCTCATACAGTATATCGTACATCATATAATTCCATTCTTCTCAAGCTGTATAACTATTATTATAAATACGCAATTTTATATTCAGACTAGTATGAAGTGATGACAATAAGATAAAGAACGTTAGTATACGCTTGCCTGAGATAGCCCGGGTGCTGTCAGTACTTTTATAACCCTGACTATAACCGCAAACCTCAATGATATTATGCACAACTTGTATCATGAAAACTTCAAGTACTGCAATCTATTTTTTTTTTTGTTGTAATTTTACCCACCCACACTTCTGACACACTTAATAGACCTAGTGCTTTTTGTTTCTCTGGAAACGGTGCCGTTCTGTCTACTTCTACATTTAGCATAGCAAATAGCACAGAAGCATATGGTATGCAGATAAATATTTAAATCATATGAGAATTCATATGAGACATACGCTTAAATATATTGACAGATGTGCCAACTTAAACCCACTGCCCTTCTCCTACTTAGATAAATACACATACCCACACACACACACACTCAAACACACACACACAGTCTTCAGCAGCCTCGATTACGAAGTCTAGAAGTAATCATTGGCATACAAAGGTCCTGATTGCATCACCTGCCCAGAGTTCAGTAAGTCACGCTCCTTACTGTTCCTTATTGTTCCTTATGGAGCAGTTCTTCACATTGCAACACATGACTAACCTACTCTATGGATAGTCACTCAAAATGCAGAACCCTAAGTGATTGCGCTGCATGTTGCACATCCAGAAAAACAATTCCCGCTTCTCTGCGGTAATGAGATTTCTGTTGTTCTCTGTGATGTAGCGACGATCAGACGGCATCTGAGCTGGTGAGAAACCCCTAATCAGCCTTAATGAACGCCTTTCATCCCAGACTGCTTTGTAGAGCTGCAGGAGTCTGGGAGGTCAACGCTGTATCATGGTTCTCCCTGATCACCCTGCTCATCATCAGCAAGCTGCACCTCTACCCTGAAGCTGCCTTCGGGTATTGTCGGAAATACTGTAGTTATGACATGAAAGCCTTGGAGGTTTTTCTGAAACATCTTCATTACTACTCATAAAGGTCATGTTCCTTTCAAAAACAGTCTGTATGATTTGTCTTTCTAAAATTGTACCGCGCCACTGGGTTGGGTTCGAGAAAGCCGTAATATAATTCTTATTCTATAAAGTTATTGGTGATAATAATCTTAAAATTGAGAACCTTAGCTTTAGTAATTCTGTTAAAAATGTTTTTTGCCGAATGTTACTGATGGTGATCGATCAAGGAGGGTTGCTGCCGCATAGCTCCAGGGCCTCTAGTTCAGGTCTCCACATTCCCTCAAGATGTCTTTGTAGGTTCTCATCGCTCCTCATTCATCCCAAAAGCATACCTCTATATATACTATATCCATCCATTTATTCATCTAGGAACCTCTGTAGTTGAACTAGGGACCGTCTAGGCCAGGGGTAGGTTCACTCCAAAGTTCACTCCTAGAAAGCCGCAATCCTGCAGATTTCAGATTTTCTAACTCTGAAAAGAAAAACTCACCTGCCTGTCGCCTTAGTTCTGTCGGCTAATCCTGGATACCTTAATTAGCTTGCTTAGATGTGTTTGATTAGAGTTGGAGCTGAACTCTGCAAGATTGCGGCTCTCTAGGACCGAACTTGCCTACCCCTGGTCTAGGCCAATGGACATTTGCATTTATTCCCATTTTTACAACCGTGGTAGGACCCCCGGTCAACATTAACACATGCCGGGCAATTTTGGAACGCCAATTAGCCTAACCCTTTGGTCTGTGGGAGGAAACCGGAGCGCAGGGGGAATATGTAAACTCCACGCACACAGACCCCAAGGCGGGAATCGCATCCAGACCCTGGAGGTGCAAGACTACAGAGCTAACCATAACACTACCGTGCCGCCTTTACATATACCAGGGACTCCTAATTGGTCCGAGGTATGAAAGTGTGTGGGTCAACTGCCATTCTGTGGCCATTCTGTCGCATCCCTTGTGTATTCTTGCCCCAAATCCACTAGGTAGACTCTGAATCCACTCTAAGCGAGACGAGTGAATGAATTACTACTAGCTCCTTGCCAACGTAATTTTCTCAGGGGCTAGTCCATATGCAGGACATGCCAGTGTGAACTGTGGTCCTCTGGAGTGTTTCCATACTCCAACACAGACAGCATTTCAGTTTCGTCCTGATCTGATCAGGCAGAGCAAGCCTATGAATAACACGAACCAAAGCTGCAGAGCAAACACACACACACATATATAAAAAAAAAGGTACAACTGACCGCTGCACTGGTCCCTGATGGCGTCGATGTCGTGCAGCGATGAGGCGCGCCGAAGGCTGTGCACGCTCTCTCTGGAGTGCGTACGCGAGTGTGTGTAGGGGACCTGGGGAACACCGGGCTCCAGGGTGGAGGATGGCAAGGTGAACGAGTGCTCCTGATGGATGAGAGCTTGCGTTTCACACTGCAAGGAGCTCTCTTTACATGGCATAGGGAAACTCTTCAAGGGCACATCCTTATCAGGTGGCTAGAAGGGAGACAGAGAGAGAGAGAGAGAGAGAGAGAGATTGATTAATTGATTGATTGATTGATTAAGTTCATTAATGCAGTTTGTAATATCTGAAAATATAATAGAGTTTAATAGAACTGTGTATGTACCTGTAGATAGTCCACAACGACTCCTTCGAACTGATCTTTGGGATAAGTAGGTTGCCGTGTGACTCGTAAAGACGGCATTCTCAGCCTCAGCTTACGTTTCTGAGCTGCACAATAGACACAGCACATGATGCTAGGTTTAACCTGCCCAGTACTTATTTTTTTTAAAACCCTTAAATCTTTGTAATTCTCTAAGCATGACAAATATGATAAAGATCTTTCAATCTTTTTCATTCTTTTATCATTTAACATCAATCACTTAGGAAAAAAAATCCTACAGCCATTTCAAACTAATCACTTTTGCTGTTTTGTGACAGTTTCTTTATCAGTATGTAAATCTGTTTCACTTTCGTTCTTAATTGATAACCGGTTTATGTTTGTGACCTACATGCCTTCACATGCCTTTGATTATATTCCTTTGCAGTCAGTCATGCAGTCAGTCAAGACAGCTTGTTTTCTTAAGGCCACACTACGATAACTTGATAAGAGGTGTACGACCCAGATGTGTTCGCCAAACATCATCACGGAGTCTCTCTACATGAACAGGTTCTTTTGGTTTTCCATATACACGCCTATCAGCCACGAAAACACAAAACATGTAGGTTCCCTTTGTGTCACCGGGGAATCTCTGACCCCTCAGGCCATGACTCGACAATACCTCTGGGGAGTGTTGGGGTATCTGTCACTGGGACATTTTTGTCCAGCTTATTCCATGGCCACTCGAACAGATTGGGAATTTGGAGGTCGGAACAACAACCTTAAACTCTTTGCACACAGGGCCATGATGCACTGAGTGTTCTAATACCTTTCTTTTATGCCCTGGATCAGGCCAGATGGTCCTGGGTGCACATGACCCTGTCATCAGTATATAATTGGTAACAAATGTTATTCAATTCACTTGACGGTGGTGTTAGTGGTGTGGGACTTTTGGGTTCAGGTTCAAAGTCTCAGCAAATTCACACTCACTCACTTATTGTCTATACCACTTTATCCAGTGTACAGAGTCATGGGGGCCTGGAGCCCATCCCAGGGCATGAGATGGGGTACACCCTGTACAGGGTGCCATTCCATCGCAGGACACACACATACGCACACACACTATGGAAACCAACCAAGCAGTGAGAGAACATGCAAACAGACCCAGAGGAGGGAATCGAACACAGAACGTGGAGGTGCAAGGTAACAAGGCTAACCACAAAGCCACCATGCCAACCCTCAGCCAATTTACTTACTCAAACACTCATCGTCTATACCACTTTATCCTGTATACAGGGTTGCATGGGGCCTGGAGCCTATCCTAGGAGACTTAGAGCACAAGGTGGGGTACACCCTAAACAGGGTGCCGATCCATCACAGGAAACACACGCATACAATTTTGAAATGCAACTCAATTAGCCTAATCTGCAGGTCTTCAGACTGTGGGAGGAAACTGGAGTACCCGGAGGAAACCCACCAAGCATGGGGAGAACATGCAAACTCCATGCACACAAACCCTGTGGAAGGAATCGACCCCAGAATATGAAGGTAACAAGGCTAACCATGCCAACCCTCAGACAATTCACTCACTCACTCACTCATCTTCTATACCGTATATACATTTATCCTGTATTCAGGGTCGCGGGGACCTGGAGTCTATCCCAGGAGACTTAGGGCACGAGGCAGTGTACACCCTGGACAGGGTGCCAATCCATCGCAGGGCACACACACACACACACTCACACACCCATTCACACACTACGGGCAATTTGGGAACGCCAATTAGCCTAACCTGCATA
>JAQMYL010000008.1:3722998-3736350 GCA_030014365.1 Clarias pachynema | reverse complement strand
AATGTAGAAAGAAATAAAAATCAGGAACCATCATGGAGTTAGAAAGTGTTCTAAAACTTTTGAACAGTAGTGTATATCAATGCAGGGTTAAAGTAAACAAAAGCAGAACAAAATGCAGATCTTTCACATGCGGTGTCTCATCCATCAGGTGTTTTTTTTTTTCATTACAGTAAGGGTTGACACCTCAGATTTAAATCAAAATGTTTTTTTTTCTATTTACTATATATGATCAAAAGTCCTTTTTATGACAGTTGTTTACTTAAAACATTGGGACTTGGAAATCTACAAGGGGTTTTCAAGTCAAACCGGGACTCATGTGTCATGAATTTTTGCCTTTAAATATATTTTACCTGATGTGTAACAGAAGCACTGGAAATAATTATATATTAGTTGAAGACAAAGAGACAGTTAAGAGCATACAGTAATTTTATTGTAAATGACTTTAATACATTAGACTTTGCACTGCAAGTCCTATGTCATGATACATCATCATTATATATTTCATTTATTGCTTTATAGTCTTTTGCTTACCTCAGGGTTCTCACGATTCCCAACACTAGCGAACAAATCACTCGGAGGAGTGCGCGTTTAACATCGGTACAATACTGATAACTAGCTGCCAAAGAAAAGAAAAAAACTCCACAATAGCAGCCAAAACTGAAACGATCGATCACCGAAATAAATCGGGACACTGACAGTGATCGGTCAGGCAAATTTGTGTGCCCTCATCGTGGGCACGTGTCACTCGAACCCTGAGCTAAACAAAGCCGTCGAGCTGAGTGGAACCGGGCGCTCTGGCGTCCACCTGCGTCTTAACACGTTCATCACCCACGTCTTTCGTTCACGTTCACACGTCATTACAAGGTTCAGTCTGAAAGTTGAGAAGGAGGAGGAGGAGGAAGTCGTTTTTATATGGAATTAAACTTCAAAACAGGAACAGTACAGTAAAGAAAGCTAGTGTTAACATCTGAAGGAAATATTACCAGCTATGTTAAAAAAAAATGGAAATTTCCAGGACAAGACATGTTACAATATCACATGAGAGAGCAAGTACCACTCTCACTGGTGCCACGCCCATCTAATGGAGGTGAGCAAAGAGGAACGAATCGGGCTGTGCTGTCTGGGTGAGATGGATGGCAAAGTGTCGCCCACAGCGTCACTAGCCAATCACAGCCATCTGCCAAGTCATGTATGAGAAAGAGGGCGGATAGCGCTTGTACAGGATGCAGACGTCATTAATAAGCTTGTGTCTCAAATGTAAAGTCATGTGACGGTAACAGGCTCTAAATGTTTTTATTTTCTACTTTTGTATTTAGTGCTTACTTCATGAGTGTACTCATACTGTACTAATTTCAGTTTTTTTTCTCTAGCTGGCTCACTTTCTAAAGCTAATCAAAAAAAATCTCTCCCACACACATCCCTACGTTTATATGGACAATATTTCTCAGATCCGACTGAAATCCAGTATTTTTCTCCAGGTTTAGATCAGACTTCCCATATTTTCCAACAAATCCCGCCCTTTGCCTTATGGCTGGTTACAAGAACCAATCACATCAGTCTCATCGATGATTGGTTGGACGCTTTACTAAGTAATGAAATGTGAACCAATCAGAGCTCTTTCCACATCCAGAGACGCAGAGACGTTGTTTGTTCTCAGTGAGAAATTTTGTTCCTGGAAACTCAGGTGAGGTAATGTTGAACAGAAAGAGGACGTTGAACTCCAGTAAGAGATCAGAAGTGTCTACACGGTTAATATTTAGCTATTGAAAAGATCATCAAAGGTTTACACCGTTCTGCTCATCCTCATTGATCAGTAAATGATCAGTCTCATTCCGATCAGGTCCGACTGAGGGTCGGAACGTAAACGCACATACTGTTACCTGCCTCTCGACATCCTACATTATCCAACACTTTCTATGCTAATTATCTTTAAATGGCACTGTTATTATAACACACACTTTCAAGCCATCCTGTAGAAACAACCTTGACGTTCTCTTGTCCCTGGCCAGCCACGCACACACACAATCACATACACACCATACACACAAAAACACACACTGTGAGTTCCTGCTTGGGTTGAACAACCTGGAGCGCCTTTTTCCACTCAGAGATGCACAAAATGTCTTTGCAAAACCAGCTGCTAACATCGTTTCTCTTTTTGTTTTTTCCCCGGGATTTCTAACACCCGTCTCGTCTCAGGTTTCAGGTTTCGTATTTCGTAAGACATCTCCATATAGAAAAATCGATATAAAAATATAATTATAAATGAATATTTGTGTATGCAAAAAAAAAAAAAAGAGGCAGCTGAGCACTGGGATATAAATAAAAGTGAAACAGATTTCACATTATGGAAAAAAAAAAAACATGAAAATATGGTAAATATAACAAACATTCATTTTTACAAAAGTGCATTTAAAAATATCAATAATAATAAAAATAAAAATTAAAAACACTTCTGCACAGAGCTTAAGGCACAACTTCCTTCACCTGGGTTTAACAAAACGTGCTTTTTAAACACCTCTGCTGATTGAGAAATTTGGCGAATGTTCTTTGGCGTATTTTTATCTAGAAGAGCAAACACCAGCTCTGAGTAAATAAGAAAACAGACGTTCATAAGTAAAACACATGATACCTTGCTTGCATTGCAGGTTCGAGGCAGCGCTGTGAACTGTAAAAGGAACTGAAACCCGGAGTGACCTCAGATCTGTTTTGTTCAAAAAACATCCATCAACAGCTGTTTCTGAATCAAGGATTGTGCGATATACATTTTTACTTATTTGATTTATAACTAAAGTCAAACAAAATGTGTTATGATCATCCAGAACCGGCAGTCGAGACAGGAAGACAGGCACCTCCATCATTTTGGTTTTAAGGAGAAAAGGGAATGGTGTAATTATTATTATTATTATTATTAAAATTTTTTAACAATAATAATATTATGAGCAGTGCAGTTGGAAACTGTTGGTTTGCAGACCCAAGTGCAAATAAAAAAACCTTATTCCATTTTTATTTGCTCATGTGGCGCTTGACTCCTCAAACGTCTTTGGTGTCCTGATCGAAATGTGTTTGGTTGTCAGAACGTTAATTTGGCAACATTGCTCACATTAGGATTGTATTGGTTTGTAAAGTTGTAAAGTTAGATTGACTTTGATGAAATGACAGCAGAACAAAGCTGACTACATGACAATGGGATGTTTTAAAAAACGACATGTCTCTAACTATTTTTATACCAAACTGATAGCCTGAGCAAGACTCGAGTTACTGCAGTGAGGGCACTGTGTGCTTACCAACTGGACCACTAGAGGGCATGGTGCTCATGGTGTTAAACAATGAGTACCACAAATCATTTCAGAAACAGCAATTTACTGAAGTATTACACTGGAAAGCAGCCAAAAGGGTAGAAGCAAAAAATCTGCCTTAAAGTCTAAGATGTGTTCTGTAAAAGAACATTACGACACTAAGAGATGCGTGACATGAGACACACTCGCTGTGTGTGCGTGATGCTGTCACTTTCCGGCCCAATCTCAGATCAGAATTCTAAATCGTTAGATACTTAAGGGACCGTGATGTGCTCTGAGATCGTGCAAATGGACGTTACAAATAAAGGTTCAAAAGATTCTGTCGGTTTGAGGTTGTATTTGCAACGTTGTGTTTGGGGTCGATCGTTCAATGTTATCTCAACGTCAATTTTATCCAAGTCATTCTAGCGCCGTCCTGACAATGAACGTCAACTACATTTTATTATAATACAGCATCCAAAGTTAGGGTTTCTTCTGGCACATTTTGATATGATAACTCGTCCTCGCATACTCCTACGTTTATTGCAGGTGCATCTGCATAGATGTTAGCAGGTCTGTTAAAAACGTGCGTTAAAAAAGTCCCTCTGTGTAGAGTAGGTTATGGGAAAATATTTGTTTAATACTGAAACTCATTATCATTCTTACTCATGTATTAGCCAATAGAAGGTTTTCAGTCCTGATTGGAAATGTCTCCTCTTCCTGTGCTTCTCTCTCCAGGGGGGTGCCACAGGGTTCTATTCTTGGCCCTCTCCTCTTTTCGCTTTATATGCTCCCTCTGGGGAGTACAGTACAATCTATCTTTCCACTGTTACGCAGATGATATACAAATTTATATTTGGAATATTACAGAATTGGTTACCACTTGAAATTCGATCTGTTGCGGATCTGGCCTCTTTAAAATCCAACTTAAAAAAGCACTTATTTACACTTCTAAACTTTTAGTGTATACAGTAGTAGTTAGATAGTGTTTCTTTTATTTATAATAACATTCTCTTAAAATTCTGTTGTTTTTTCCTTAATGTTGTGTTTTTATCCTATGTTGATATATATTCTTAACATTGTTGAGCTATAATATTATTATTTTCTGTTTTATTTTCTGTTTTAATTTCTATCCAGCTCTTAATTTTCTTGATTTCTTAATTATTTAGTTATTATTGTTTGTCTTCTTTATTTGTTATGTAAAGCACTTCGGTCAACTTGAAGTTGTTAATAAGTACTACATAAATAAATGATTGATTATTAAATCTCGCACAGATGTGTAATGTTTGTCTCCGGAAAAGGCGCTTGAAATTTCCCACGAACTACATCCCTGTTTTTATTGCCAGGTTTAAAAACACTGCTGAAGAAACCTTCTGAACGCACTATATACCACTCAAGACTATTAGTGATTTCTTGTTCTGTAACCTTTTACCAGCTACCATATCTCCTGGACTACAAACACACCACTACCTTTTAGATACGAAATCTTAATACAGTTCTAGAGATCTGATTTAAAGTTTATCTGTAATGTCTCCTTGTGTACATGTGTGTATAGATATGGTACATATATGTGTTACAAAAATCAAGCAGACAACAATAAGCTAACGGCTAATACGGTATATTATGAAATATCTAAATATCTAATATACAAACTGAATTAGAACCGAAAGTAGTGCATCTTATAGTCCAGAAAATATATTAGCTCTTTGTTTAACTAACCCATCACGGTAATTGATGCTAGTTAACTATCTTGTTATGTAACATAGCGGTTTCTCAACTCACTTTTCTAATTAAAGAGATGGCAAGATTTTCGGGGGGGGGGGATTATGTTTGTCTGTTTGTTTTGGATGACAGCAAACAGCTTGACGACTCAACATGGTCACAAGATGATGATCTGAAATTTAAAACTGATTTCAAAGTTTCATTTACAGTTAGAGTGTTGCCTCAAAACCTGTCAGGACGGTTGGAGGAAAGCATCAGGCATCTACACACCCGGTCTAATCGCTGAAACACAGCCTGCAGCTTTCCCACTGACACTAACACCATGCTAATATGTCTGACCTGAATGATTGACCTTTCGGGAACATGATATAAGCCCTGGCTAGACCAGGTATACAACAAGGGACAAGGCAGGAACCTGCGACCCACATGACCTGCACTGACCTGTACAGAGCTCAGACTCACAGGTTGAGCAGTTTGCTTTGTCCTACTGTGATCTCAGGATAGAGCAAAGCAATCACACTATGCTCATTATGTTTATTCCTATTGTGCAGCTCTACTACTGAGTCCAGACAGACGGTGCCATCGATAGCACTCGGCTGTCTTGAGCTGCCCCCTGCTGGTACGCACGCAGCGATGCAGCACGGACTAATTGAAGGCCTAAATCTAACCGCTCTTGAATGGGTGATTCCCAGCTGTGTGTGGTGCTTTGGTCTGCTCCGTGTCACAAATACAGCTTTCAGCTTTATCTCTGCATCTCGCTCAGCAGAAGATCTGGGAGAACGGGTGTCTGAGCAGCTCTTCTGCGCTCGGTCTGTGTTTGGCCTCGACGAAGATGCGCCGGATGAAGTCTCTGGTCTGCTCGGAGATGTACGACGGCAGCACGGGGTTCGTGGGCTGGGTGGCTATTTTAAAGATGGCGGCCATGGCTTCGTATTCGGCCCACGGTGGCTTCTCGGTCAGCATCTCCACTACGGTGCAGCCGAGACTCCTTAACATGGAAAAACACACACAAATGATTCCCAAATTAGATCAAATAAATCTGAATCTTTTAACTCTAGGCCAAGGTTCTGTAATTATCTACTGTAGATAACCATCAAACTATGGCTCAAATAATGTCAGACTTTATTTAACATGCCTTTTATATCCATAAACACATACAAAGGGCGTTCAAGTCAAACCGGGACTTGTGATGAAATTTCTAGTGAACGAAGGAGTAAAACCATCTAACATTCAGTGAGTAATTCTTGAAAATCAACAGATGCATCTCTGTGTGTGTGTGAACTGTACACACACAGTTATGAGAATAAAATCTCCCTTTATTTCTCCATATAACCCCCCTGCTACACTAATGCACTTATCCCAGTGTTTCACTAGTGCTTGGACACCATCCAGGTAGAAAATTTCATATTTCGGACTTCATGTCACGTCTGAAACGCTGGTCTCCCAGGAACCCAGGGGTCAGCGTTAGCTCTGTGGTTGAGGCATTGGACTACGGTTCAGAAGGTACTAGGTTTAAATCTCACGAACACCAGGTTGTCCCTGCCTAAAAATGCCTAAATGTGGGGGCCTCCAAGTGGCGCAGTGGTCAAGTGCGCGCCCTATCATCCGGAGATCGCGAGTTCGATTCCCGGGTGATGCTGTAGCCTCTCGCAGCCGGAGGTCTAGAGAGAGCTGATTGGCCGAGCTCTCTCAGAGGGGAGGGATGAGAGGTACTTAGTGCTCCCACATTAATCACGGCTCTACAGCTAATCAGGGGCGTGAAGGAAGGAGCGGATAGCGCCGTCCTCCGAGTGTGTTACTCCACCCCCAACGGTGCGTGAGCGAGCAGTTCGGGAAAAAAAAACGGTCGGTGACGTCACGTGGTTCGGAAGAAACAGTCTAGTAGCTCCTAGTGAGGGAGGGGAGGAAGTGGACACGACTAAAAATAGGGAGAAAATCGGGAAAAAATCCGTCCCCAAAAATTTTTTTGCCTAAATGTAAACTCCTTTGACGGCCCAAACATGTGGGAATGACTTGGCGTGAGGTCAGGTCTGTACGTGGGAGGTGGGATAAATGTGTGAGTGGTGTTGGTGAATGGTTGTGTGTACAGTTCCCACACACACACACACCAAGATGTGTCTGTTGATTTTCAAGGATCAGGCGTTCCACTCGCTGAATGTCCGATGGTTTTACTCCTTCACTCGCGAGAAATTTTATCACCAGTTTGACCTGAACGTCAATTCTTGGACGTAAATATATATGGAATAAAACATGTTGTTATAGGAAAATAATGAATGACAGGATGGTGTGATGGGATGTGTTACTCGTACGCCTTAAAACTGGTTGTTTTCCTATAACAGTGCTTTATTCATATTACAGTATATCACAGCAATAACGTACTTGTCCACAACACGAGCTGTTCCTACATTCGCATATCAGGACGAGCACATTCTGATAGACTACAGTAACCCTTCCTGGATCTGGCACTCGAATACACTCCAGTATATTTTCAAAAAACGTTTCGTGACTCGGGATATATGGCGCTGGCTTTATTGCACCGTAGCAGTACAATGGCGCTCACATACATCACGCTGTCAAACTGGGACTTATTCCCGGGCAGAAGGCTGCGCAGGAATGTTTTGGTGGAAACTTTCCCTGGCAGAGCTGTCGACAATTAAGTCGTGTTTTTCTTGGCCGCCGGCCCGGACACTGATAGCACGAGTGAGTGTATTTGTGTATCTGTTTGTGGGTGCATACGTGAGTGTGTCAGGGAAAGAAAAAAAACGAGAAAAAGAGAGCCTCCTTTGAGATTCCTGAAAATGACTCGAGGGGCTCCGAACGCTCAGACCATTCTAGGTCACTGCTCCGATCTGACTCGCTAGCTCTCGGGCCAATCACGGCTCTCTCCTGATGAGCCGGGGTCCAATCAGGCCGCGCGGGGAGAAATCCCTCGACATCAGGTGGACTCCGCCTCTTCGAGCAAAGTATGTGTTCGGTTCCTGGCAGTAAAAATAGCTCCGTGCCCTAGATTTCATCTTTAACTGCTGATATTTGTCTTGATAAATATTTAATGTTGCTTTTTTTTTTTTAAATATTCCTCCTACCCATTACGTTTCTTGCTCTGAGTGTATGTTTGTTTTGGTGACTTTTCCATCAACCACCTACTTACTGCCCAGAAGGGTAACTGTGAATGTTGTCCCATACAGTCTCTAAACTCTAATCATATAATGATCTCTGGCTTTACCACACATCCGCTTTGCGTCCGTAACCGTCTCCGCTGATGACCTCCGGGCTCATCCAATACGGCGTCCCGGTGACCGAGCGCACGCCCGTACCAGACATGCAGATGGTCTGCAGGCGCTTGCTGGCCCCGAAGTCTCCGAGCTTCACGTTCCCTGCAGAATCCCGCAGGATGTTGGCACCTAGACGTGTTTCAGAAGCAATACCTTAGTCACGGTATATATATACTGTCATATTTACACAATTACACTTAATATCACACGAGAGCGAGTGCTGCTGTGCTGAATATCAGCACTCCGTATCAGGATTAACAAGTGATTGAATCTAGGGCTGTAGCTAGCGAATATTTTAGTAATCGAATATTCTAGCAAAAATTTAATCGATTAATCGAGTAATCTGATAAAATTTTTATTTTTAATTTTGCTTAATTAAACAGCAATGTAAAATATATAAGAGAAACATTAAGATTAATTGGTTTTCTTTTTAGAAAAATCTCCTTTTATTTTTTAAACGCATATAGCATTTGATCAAAAATAAACATCATTATTCACAATACAAGGAAAAGCTTAAAGTTGACTGAGATGAATTAAGTGCATTACAGTGTCATATATTCTTATTTTAAAGCCTTTTTATACAACAGTTCCACAAACAACCATGTATTATCCAGAGATCATTTTTGGCAGACAGCTGCTCTTCGCTTTTTCCAGTACTGAGCACTGTACAGACTTTCTTCTTACTTACTGTAATTAACAACTGTGGCAACATATATTTTACCCGAGTGCTGTTATGCTCAATATCAGCAAATTCTAAAGGATTTCTTCTATTAAAGATGAACGTTGAACAAAAAAGCCAATTTAAAGAAATAATTCCAAGCCCAATATTGTCATGTAATTAACGTTCATGATGAGTGTACAGTAGTTAAACTTCGGAATATTTATAATATTATATTCAAAACTTTTTTTTGCGTCAGTGGAGAGCCAAGAGAATCGAGTTACCATATTTCTTGGTGTTTTTTTTTTTTTTTTGCGTTTACTGAGGACATGGCAGCGTGGTGTCCTGAGAACGTTGGCAAGAAGGAAAAAGGAGCCGCTTCAGTTTGGCAGCCGGTGCCAAGAGGAATCATAAATTGATGTTTAGTGAAGTTTAATGTCTACTTTTTTTATTTTACTTCATTTAGATGTCTTGTTCTAGATGTTTTAATTTGTAAAAAATATGATTATAGTGTTGGAAATTGGTGATATTTTTAGGGGATTATCCGCATTTACATTGTTTCCTACGCGGAAAATGCGTTTCGCAATACCAAATCTCGTCTCCGGTACCGCTGTAACTTGTAGGTACCTTTAATGTCCCTGTGGACGATCATGTTGCTGTGCAGGTAGGACATGCCCTCCAGGATCTGCCTGGTGTACTTCCGAGTCACGTTCTCCGTTAGCGCCCCGTAGGCCTTCAGCTGGTCTTTCACCGAGCCCTGAGGAAACGGAAATGATATTGACGGCTATCGCATAACGTCCCTGAAGGTTGTAAGTGATGCGAAACCCAGTGTGTATGATAATACTCCCGATACCCACCCCTGGCATGTACTCCATGAAGATGGTCAGGGTTTTCTCGTTGTGGTCGCGGAGGCAGCCGTAGTACTGCACGATGCGCTCGTGGTGCAGGTTTTTCAGTAGCTGGATCTCGCACTCCAGGGTGCTGACCTCCTGCGGCGGAAACCGAAAAGAAAAAAACACATGAGAAAGTTCTCACGAGAGCCGTTCTTAGAACGCGCAGCTACGTATTTAGAGAACAGAAACTTCCTTTTTCATTTTTTTTTTATTTTTATTCGTGGTAAGACAGCGCGAGATCACGGAGGCTTTGTGCGGACGGAAGGGAAACAGAACAAAGTGCAGGAACAATATTTATGCTTGGAAGTTAAATTAAATCTTCACCTAGTCTTAACCCCTCCTCTCGCTCTCTCTCTCTCACACACACACACACACACACACACACAGATACAGGAAGTGACAGTGCATGTTTTTGCAGTGGCAGACAGGAAAACATTTAAGACTCTGTGTGTGTGTGTGTGTGTGTGTGTGTGTGTGTGTGTGTGTGTGTGTTTGGGGGAACGAGCAGAGCGATGGCATGACCAAACAAAGAACAAAACAGAAACGCACCCTCAACAAACATACACACACACACACACACACACACACACACACGCATTGTAAACTCTTTAAAGAGTTAAACTCTTGCTAAACTCTCACTGAAGTGCTCTGTTCCTCTCACTTCCTCTTTATGGCGAATAAAACTGCCAGAACAAGAACAATGCATTCTAGGCTTCGGTCTAGCAGAAAAGCTTGTGAGTGTGTGTGAGGATGTGAGTGTGAGAGTGTGTTGGGACGAGGACACAGGGGTACCTTGCTGGTCTCCGGACTCGCTGGGTCAAACTGGACCTGTTTAGCTGCCAGTTCCCGTCCGGTGTCCACGTCATAGCAGAGATACACGCGTCCGAATGCACCTTGGCCCAGCAGTTTCCCTCGTCTCCATGTCACAGGAGCCGTGGGGGCTGAACACACACACACACACACACACACACACACAAATCACTGACTGTTACTCAGAGAAACCATGCGGCTTGGAATAACATCAACTAGGACAATAATATTATTCATTTATACTGTAAATATTATAAGGTCTACTCACTGCAACACTCCATGACTACGCTTACTGTAACCATGGCAACCAGTTCCAGCTAGTATCCGCTAACTAACCAGCCTAGACTGTGGTCCTGAATTTGATGACTGTTATATAAAGACAGAATCTTACACTTGTGAGGCAGGGGGCGGTCTTTGGGGCGGAGCCGGGAGTGCGCGTCGAGCAGCTGCCAGCTTCCCAGACTCTCCTCGCTGCCGTTGAGGGAGCGGCGTGACGGCACCAGCGTGAACAGGTTACCCTGGGGACGTCGTATCCGTGGAAACGTCCGCCGACCTGAGCGCAGATCCGAGTTTTAGCAAAACAAAACGAAGAGCCGCGACACCTTTACATAAATATATATAGACGTTTCTATACGACTCACCCTCGCTGAGGTCTTTGTGATGCGGAGAGACCGGGTACCTCCGTGGGTACGTCCCTCCTTTGGCTATAATCTTATCATACACGTGATTCTCCCTGTCTGAGACGTCACAACAAACACCACGTCAGCTCTAAACACTCTGATAATCGTTTGGCACTAATAAATGTGTGTGTGGGGGGGGGGAGGAGGCGGAGCTACAGAGCATTCTGATACGGAGGAACTTCCCTTTAAAGGAAGCCGTGAGACGTTTCTTTAGACAGACCTGCACAATCCTGCCTGTTATCAGGATAACTCCGGGCCCTGTGCATGCGGGACTTCCGGAGTGACGGGCTGTGAGGGGGGAAAGATAAAACAGAACGGTAAATAACAACGACAACAACGACAACCGTAAGCCCTTTCTGATATAAATCGAACAGGATGGAGACGCCGTTGGTGTTTCTCCTCTGATGGCGTGTATGAGATCGTGGCGGAGGATCTGACCTTTCCGAGTTGCTGTCGAGCGACTGGCAGCTCCCGGATATGGAGTTTTCCGCACTGCTCCAAGGGTCCAGCACCTGGAATCAAACCACGGTACGTATGAAATGCTAAAACCTGCTCACGTTCATGGGTACGATGCAAACCATTTAAGCCTGACTTAACTGTTTAGTAGTTTAGTGCTCAGGGTGGGATTTAGCCGTGGATTTAGTAACTAACAAGCGTAAGTATGCGAGTAAGGAAACTCTCTAATACAAAGAAATCACATTCTGTAAGGTTGAGTATCTTATGTCTTGTTTACACTTCTTTCATCGTCAGCCAGATACACTCCCTGTTCGGGAATCGGAGAGCGAATCACGGATGAGAAAAAGTAGATCGGATACAGATGAAGTTTTGACTTACGACTCCGGCGCGTTAAAATTCACTTATACCACGTCAGCGCTGTTATTTCAGCCAAAGTGAAAATATGAACTAATCCCAGCAAAAATATTCAGTTTAGCTTTTCTAATTAATATCTATTGGTGCATTAGTAGCTTATTTTAAAGTAGATTATCTAATCCGGGACATAACTGTTCAGAACATCGCTTATGACTTATGGTGCAGGTTAAACTTCAGGCAGAGATATAAGTACTGCAAACGTTTCATCAAATTCTGTCCAGCCAGTTTTGTGTGATGCTGTGACATAATCTGGCTGGACAGACATACAGACGTACAGACATGCAGAAAATCTTCTGAGACTGGTTTCAGGTCCTCTAATGTATGAAATTTAAAGATATCACTGAAAGACTGATTTCTGACCAACGTACAGACAAAAACTTAATTTTATTTATACAGATTAGAGAGCGCTATATGGTAGTTTAGTACTCTATTAAGGTGTACTATTTAGATCTCCAGCTCAAAGCTCAGAAATCTGGCGTATTTTCTGGACTCATGATCCATTACGTAGAGTCAGCGATCGCCTAGAGAAACTACGAACCATCTACAATCCACTTTCAAAGAACTAAAAAGTTGAAATTGTTTTATTTACATTTTTTAAACAAATTCTGGGAAAATTCTTGATGAAGACTCTTTGATTTACTATGATCACGAGGATATAATTTGAAAATGTCGGACAGCCCGCTTACGGTATATGCAAACTAAATAAAATTTGACGAAAAAAAAATATTTCTGTTTACATTTACATCAGTTACACATAAATTACTTTCAAATTAAAATAAACCTGGACAACAGTGAGGTAGAATCTGATATGCAAAGCTGCTGAGTATATAATTAATAATAAGATTAGAAATTATAGATTGAATTGAGTCTGAAATGTGTATGTGTGTGTGTGTTGGTGTGTGTGTTGGTGTGTGTGTGTGTGTGTGTGTGTGTGTGTGTGTTGGTGTGTATGTGTGTTGGTGTGTGTGTGTGTGTTGGTGTGTGTGTTGGTGTGTGTGTGTGTGTGTGTATGTGTGTGTGTGTGTGTGTGTGTATGTGTGTGTGTGTGTGTGTGTGTTGGTGTGTGTGTGTGTGTGTGTGTGTTGGTGTGTGTGTGTGTGTGTGTGTATGTGTGTGTTGGTGTGTGTGTGTGTGTGTGTGTGTGTGTGTTGGTGTGTGTGTTGGTGTGT
>JAQMYL010000008.1:3704983-3714983 GCA_030014365.1 Clarias pachynema | reverse complement strand
AATGTCTGAGTGTGTTTGTGTGTGTGTGTATGTGTGTGTGTACTTCCAGAGGTCATCAGTACTCCTCTGTATATTTGTGTGTGCCTGAATAATAAAATACACACCATACCCCAGTATCCCAGTTCATTACTATTACTCACGCTCACCTTCTCTCTCCGTTGAACTCGAACTTGATCCTGACGTCGTCCTAGAGGAAGCGAACAAGAGAGCCGTGTGAGTACAGACACAGCTCTTTCCGAGTGTGTGTGTTTGTGTGTGTAGATGTTACCTGTCTGTTAGCCGTGCTGGCAGTGTTCGCAGGCTTGGCTTTGGCCATGTCGTAAGCTGGCACCGGCTGCCGCCTGGTCATCTGCAGCGCCACCAGGTCCTTCATGATGGAGTGGAGAGCCTGCCTTTCATCTACACACAGAGAGAGAGAGAGAGTGTTTACATGCAGGAGAGCTGTTGTTATAATGACTAATGTCCCGGTTAGCTCCTTTGACTTCGGGCAGAAGTCAAAGGAGCCGTTTGTGTGTCTTCTCGTATTTCTTATGTTTTCTGTGATGCTAAATCTTTTTACCAGAATCGTCTCCGGTGTGCCTGGTTTTTGTCCTTTTTCTACTTTTCAATTGGTTGGGATTAAACAAGCCGATGAGATAATCCTCCCTATTGTGACCTCATATAAGAAGGTTGTAGCTGGTTGGGCGTGGCTCAGCAGTATGTAATTTACATAGACACTAACATGGTGGAAGAGGAAGAGCGAAACAAGAGCGAGACTGAGCGATGAAATAACACATTATCTGAGGGTCATTTCAGCTGGAGGATTAAAACACACGCACACTTTGGGCGAGCTCTGAGACCTGATTTGTCTCGTTGTTTTTTTGTCTCGTTGTTTTTTTGTCTTGTTGTAATTTCCCCCCCTAATTTAGTCATATCCAATTCCCACCCGGCACTGGTGCCTTCCCCCATCAAGGCTACTACTATCAGTCAGGGAGGGCCGAAGACTCTCACGTGTTTCCTCTAAACCAGCCGCATTTCAAACTGCTCGCTCACACATCGTTGGGAACGGCGTAACACACTCTGAGGACAGTGCTATCCGTTCCCCTCTGAGAGAGCTCGGCCAATCAGTGGTAGGTCACTCGCCTACCATGCGGGAGGTCCGGGTTTGATTCCCAGCCAATGCCCAAACCCAAGTCTCTGGATGCAGTGCTGGTCCCAGGTCCGGGGAAATCTAGACTCGATCGCAAACATCATCCACTGGATGCAGTGCCGGTCCCAAGCCCGAATAAAACGGGAGGGTTGCATCAGGAACCCTGTAAAACCTGTGCCAACCTATTGTGCGGATCATTTGGTCCACTGTGGCGACCCCTCGACGGGAGCAGCCGAAAGACATGATGTACATTTGTCCACTTAATGTTACATTTCTTGTGGAAACATTCCGTGAAGCTTCGGTTATCATTTCCATTAAAGCAGCTCCTTCACCAGAATCGCATTTATTCTGTCCTGAACGTTTATAAGACAACATTGTGCCTCCTCTGTTCTGAAGATGTGACGGACAACGTACTGAACGTTATGAAGTACCTAATCTACTCAGTGGGCAATTCATGTCCAACAGACGTCAAAGTTGCACGTACCATGACCAGATATGGCGAGATGACGTGTTAGATCAGAGGCTGTCCACAGGACGATGGGTCAGGACCTCCCAAAGGCATCTAGATCATTTGTTGGACTAACAAATGCCACTGAGTTACAGAATTAGAGTTAAGCCATTTATTTGTATCACATGGCGACTAACTCTAAAGACAGACAGACCTTTCGCTGAAAAAGTGCGATAGTTGTCCTCTTTTTACTTGTCCAATTTGATCTTTTCTAGTAACCAGCTTTTAATTTCTGGATCCTGAACAGAGACTGGTGGGGCTGAACCATTCAAGTTCAAGCATGGGGGGTACAAAGGTGGTTACATTTATGAAAAAAAAAAGAAACATTCATTCTTTTATCTTCTATACCACTTATCATGTGTACAGAGTGTATATCCCAGGAAACTTAGGACCCAAGGTTTAAACACATTTAAATTTAGGCATTTGGCAGACGCTCCAAGAACAAAAGTGCTTTGGGTTACTGGGTTACTAACTAAGTATCATCAGTCAAACACCATTACGAAGTTTTTTTTTTTTTTTTTTGTGAGAGCAGGGGGGTTAAGCCAAATATCGAGGCGAGGACGTCTTCTGATCTAGCTCACCCCATTCGGCTGGTCACGTGACGTCCAGTGTTGAAATGTTTTATGGTACGTACCCCTGTCCACCACCTTTTCAGCTCCTCCGTGTGTTTTGGTCGAAAATTCGGACCCTTGAAAATTCGCACGTCGTTTCAGAAGATGTCTAAATTCAAGGCGTCAGGACGAATCGATCAGGCGGCACTATCAAGTTCAATCGACCTACGGATGTCTAGAGTTTACTGTGTAAACTTTATATAATATATTTTGTCTTTACGGAAAAAAATTCAACATCAACTACTGTCACCGAATTTGTTGTTGCTATGGAAACGTTAACGTATTACTAAGTGCACTAATACAGGCTATATCCGTGATCTGCAGCTGCGCTATTGTCAGAGCTGCTGTTACAGAAAGTGATCTTCGCCAGGATTCTGGTCGAAATTATCCGGAGCGATTCATCTCAAGCCGAGAGGCGCTCTTGAACCTTTCCGCTTTCTTTTCATATTCTTGGACAACCTTCTGACAAGGTTATTGCTTGTCCTTGTCACAATTAAGTCTAATTAAGTATAAACAATTAGAATCTCTCCCTTTTCATTTTCATTAAGTTGAGGTCTTGTAAGCAAGCATACAGACAAACACACACACACACACACACACACACACACAGTCATAAGTCATGCCAATATAACAGACTCTTTAGGGCAGGACAGAGATGTTTGATCCGTGTTTTTCGAGATCTCGGTTCTCGTGTTTGAAGTGTGAGACTGAGCTGTCTTGGCTTCACTCGCTCGGAGAAGGAAAATAGTCTCAGTGTGTAGCTTGGACCGACTTCACACACCTCCACAGAGAGAGAGAGAGAGAGAGAGAGAGATCCGGAGGAGCCTCCTCTACCATGTGCAAACCTGCGGCTTGGACCGGCGCACACTTTGCAGGAAACATGACAAGTCTGTATGTGTGTGTGTGTGTGTGTATGTGAGAGAGAGATCTCAGCACTGTCTATGTTTCAAGGTTTTGTCAAGCCTAGTAAAGGTGAACTGCACTGGTTATTTTCCCCAGAAACTCCAGAAGGTCACGTAAGTGTCGCCGTGACATCATCCAGTACCCTATGGCTGAACATTAACTCAGCTTTAACTCGGGTTCGTTAAACAAGTAATGATCACTTACTCATTTTTGCGATGTATACGTGTGTGTGTGTCCTCTTCTGTGTTCAGATACGGAGTCTTCACTCACACACTCGGGCTTTTGACATCACCCATTAACGACCTGGGAATAAAAACACACAGCTTTTAGGATCGCGATCTGCGTCGTAACTTCGTTTCTGATCCAAACAAACTTATTACATTAAATAAGTTACAAACTCATCATCAGTTGCACAACGACTCCGAGAGATAGAGGTTTTGGATAGATCTGAGGTTTTGCTCGTGTTTAAGCGTGACCTAAACAACATCAGGACGTCTGAGTGTCATCACTAGAGAACTGGCTGGGGTACAAGGGAAATATTTACAGCACGAGTACAAATAAATATAAGCTGTGTTTAAATTGGGAACCCGTCTAGCCGCCGCGCGGGTCCAGCTGATGCGCCATATGGACTGTTTAACGGAAAAAGGGAAACGCTTTCGCGGCTGTCACGATTTCTGGCTGTTATGAAAAAAAGTTTTTTAAGTTACGTATCGGATTCTTTCATGTTGCGATTCATTCATGTTTTGCTGATTTTTTTTAAATATAGGAGCAAATTGTTTGCTTAATTTGTTTCGAATTATAACAAAACCTGGAAAAAGTTTCATATTAAATCTGGATACTTACAGAATCGCAATACAAATCGAATCGGCATCGTGTAGGGACGGGAGTCACCTCTAATCTGATACTAGTCTCCTAGTCCGAGTCGTTCGTTCTTTTGAATCTACTGCACTGCATGGCGTCTATGGGAGTCACGTGACAAAAGAACGAATGACTCGGACTAGGAGACTCATGAGAAGAACCGTTCAATTCCGTTTCCTGTGTAATGCACTGCATAGCGTCTATGAGAGTCACGTGACAAAAGGCATTGCGTTATCACACATACCATCAATTAAACGCACAGGAAAACACAACATCAACCCTGACTTCTTCTGCGCTTCAGACCTGCCTGGTCCATCCTGATGACCTATATTCTGGCTGGAGTTCTCGTCACATGGAGACCAGTCCCTGATGCTGAAGATGGCCAGCATATGGACGGACTTAAGATACAGTACATGTGACTGCAGAGGATGGTTTCACTTAAAAACCACGAAGATTGACTTGGTACAGACTTGGTACAGACTTGGTACAGACTTGATACAGATTTGATACAGATTTGATACAGATTTGATACAGATTTGAACAGTTTCGCTGTGAGGCATTACGATTGCAGTTGAACAGTTACCAGATTCGACACAAAATCAAAATAGAGTTCATGTAAAAATTGTAATGAGTTGCACAACGGCAGGTTTGGACGGTTATAGAAGCAAAAACCCAGAACCTTCAGATTTGTAACCTATAGTCTTAGCCATTGATTAAACCCCTTGGTTTTAGCGAAGGCTGGTTTCGATTCATCATCCTCGGGTGTGCTGTTTCTTTGATTGATAAGTATACAGTACAACAGTACCATAAAACTATGACATTTTTACGTTAAGCTCTCACAATGTGACAATCTGCACCACTCCTAATTTGCACTAAAACAGCGACAACACTAAAGGGCTAAAAGACCACAGCAGTAAAGTGCAGCTGTTTTCAAAAATTAAAAACAGGTCACTGCCTGGAAGGTACTTCATCATTATCGCAATCGTGATCAAAAGGCTCGACTCAGACAATCCTGTAGCCATGCGTCCTGCTTTTCAGATATCCAACGTAACAAACGTCTATTAAGCCAAACCGCGGGCCGACTCTTGGCCCAAGTCTCGTCCATTGTGAGACTTATGAGTCAGCACGGAGAGTTTTCCGGAAGGATCGCCTGCCAACCCACCTCGGCCCGTGCCAGTCGCACACATCTGTTGTAGCGAGTTGTGAAATTTTGATTCAAAGTTATGAAACCCCTGGCGAAAGTCTTAAGGCCAGAACACATGCGGAACATAGAAACGGGAAGAAAAAAGGCAGGACAACATTTTGCGTGCATGTGTTCAGTTTTCCATGTCTGTGCCCAAGCATAGCGGTGTCGTGAGAAAAGCGTGCGTGCGTGTCAGGGTTATGTACGCATCTGGAGTGGAAACGAAAAAAAAGGAAAAAAATAGTTGAAACGTGAGCTTTCGCTGGCACGGAGGAAGTGTGGTACGGTTCATCCACCCAGAGAAAAATATGTGGGAAATGTTTGCCATTTAGAGAAGCGGTCTAGTTTCAGAACCTCTGCAGCTGTAAAATATAAAGGAGTATAAAGGAGTATAAAGGTTATAGATCCGAACAGAGTGTCGTGCTGATCCGTAATGACACCGGATTACCGCTGCAGGACCAGTACTATGGAGTATTGACGAATCCCACAGGAGCATTGGTGAGCTCAGGCACTGATCCCAAGGTTTCAGTTCCAGGTCAAAAATTCACCCTAAGATGTTCAGGACACAGCGAACAGTAGTTTCGAGTAGAAGTTCTGCAATTATCACTACCTGTATGATGTATCTCTCTGGATCTGTCTAAACACTGACATGGAAATTAAGTTCCTCGAAGTTCCTCCGTTTTATTTTATAGAATCTTTAGTACGACTTCACAAAAAATGGGGAAACGAGAGAGACTCAGATTCACGAAGAACGGTAAATTCAGTTAAGCTGTTCGAAAACACTTTGGTTTCGAGGAGCAGCACGCGACGCGGTAATTGATTTGAAGGCTCTCTTGATAACACAACCGCCTTCCCATCCAGCCCTCAAGCTCTCAGAGGCATAAAGAAATAACAAATGACGTCACATTTAGCAACGTGTTACGTGATACTTGAAGGAGGATCTACCGTTAACGTCTTGGTGCCAGATCCCACAGCGCACCTTCAGAGGACTTGTGGAGTCCATGCCTCCACGTGTCGACAAGTTATGGGTGATCGGGGGTGTTAATACTTTCAAATCTTATATCATATAAAGTTCAATAAATGCAATAATCGTGATCTCAATAGTATTTACCAAAATAGTCGCGATTATTATTTTTGCCATAATGGAGCAGCCCTAGTACAAGCTGCTTACACTTACCAGAGGCACACACTCTCTCAGAAATAGAGACCATCCAGGATACCAGTTTTTTTTGGGTTGTTGTTTTTAACTGCACCACCCAAGTAGACTCATATTAGAGATGGAAAATATTCAGGAAAAGAGCATCTTCTGCCCTGAAACATACAAGCACCAAATAGCAGCAGATCTCCGGACTTTCCCTCGACAGTGACGACACGAGACCTTGACCAAAGTGTGTTTTGTCTCTGTGGGCAGATCCACAAACACACAAGTATCTCATTATCACTGCTCTGTTCTTTTCTGAAGCACTCGTTACATTACTTCCTCAGACTTCTTCCTTTGATTCCTGTCTCTCTCTTTTTTTCTTCTTCTTTCTCAGCTGCATATTTTCTCCTCTCTGGTCCGACCGCAGACCACAAACACAAGCAGCACGTCTGATCTGTTACCGTCTGAGAGAAACCATTCGGGCCTTTCATCCAGTTCTGGCTCGTGTTGGAATTCATCTTAAGAATGCTGGACAAGCAAAAAAGGCATTCGTGTCGCATGTAGTCACTTGGCAGGGGCTTTACACAGCGGAGAGGAACGGAGAGGTCAGCGTTAAGGACCGGAATGTTGGTTTCCGTGAGAGTTGTCGACTCAAGGACACGATGAAGGTCCACGGCTTGGTCATGTATTGCGCTTCATCAGAACTTTGAGGCTTGGATGGTGACCGATCAATAATGTTTTTCTGCTTTTTTTTTTTTCTTTCTCAAATGCAGTGTAGTCATCGGTTGCAACAGGACTGCAGTGTATTTCCCTAATTGTTGAAAGTGTGACAACTTGCGAAAGTAGAGTACTCTTTAAATGGGTTCTTTTATTGGTTTGCTTGGTTTAACATTTCAAGCTTATCTTTTAATTTATCTTTCCAACCAGTTATACCGATCCCAACGGTTGCCCATTTTTTATCACTTTTATCAAGATAATGTGTTACACGTTTTTGGGAAGAAAAAAAAAACACATTTTTCAGGACCCTAAAAGACAGACAAAACCTCAGAACCTTCTGAACGCTACACGACATCTGTGATAAAATCTCTCTGTAGGCACAGCGGGCAGCCATGTTTCTTAGTCTGTGGATCACCAGGGACCGTCCGATACGATATTATCACGATACCCAGGTGCCGATTCGGTTCGTATTCGGCCAAAACGTGGTATCGGTGTTAAAATGATTTTTTTTAGATAGGATCACGTAACATCACTTTTCATAATACTTAATGCTTCTCATCCCCCGATCCATGCTTCGTTTTGCGTAAATATTTATACACATTTGTATTTTTATCAGATAAAAAGAAACACATTTGCTAAACACAATTTCAAATCATGGCATTTTATGTCCGTAGTGTCCGTAACTTTTTCAATTTCAAATCTTTCAGTGATCTTAATTGTCATTCAGATGACCAATTTAGATTTCACATAAACAGACATTAAGACATTGCAACACGAATTTGACATGGTTACGGACACTACAGATGTTTTTTTGCTTTTTAAGCTTTTACCAAAAAAAACTATTTAAGCAACAGTTTTTAAAGGTTTTTTGAAGTTAAATTTTTAGGGAAGCAAGAGATCACTTCCATGTTGCATAAACTTTAGAAGTAGCTTCTTTGTCCACACACATTTTCTGTATTATATGTATAACATCAAAAAAATAATAATAAAGTCAGCACCAATACTGTGTTTTGGCCGAGAGCGATTCTATAAGCATCACGATTTTATAAATATGTCTTTAAATGATATTATTTTTTCTTAGATTTTGTTACAAGTCTAAACAAACTTAACACACAAGATGCCGCACTGCCTGCCAATGTGTGAATAGTTTAGAGAGCACCACCTGTAGGACTATATAAGAACTGCAACATTTTACCACTCAAACCTCAGCTCACCCCGCAAGTTAAAAAATTATTTTTTTAAAAATCGATTCTGGAGTCAGTGTGGCGCCACACAAAAGAATTGCAATTCGTAACTGAATCTATTTCTTTTCCACCCATATCTCCAGTTGATGGTACCCATGGTGACAACCATGCTGTTTTTCACTTTCATTACAGTGTCCATTAAATCACAATTGAAATTCGAATTGAAATTGAATTTGCTCAACTGTACACTAACGTAGGCTATGGAGTAGGCTATAGCTGTACACTATAACATTTTTGATCTGAAGCTACGACGGCTTGTCAGGATGTGACCCAGCTGTAAGTCACAGACTACACACAAAATACCTCAGATCCGTTTCCAGTCACTATCATGGGCTCATCTTTATAACCGATTAAGGATAAAAATAAAAAAAAATCCACATTGTACATAAAGCAGTTGATTCGCTCTCTCCGAATTAGAAAACAATTAAACGGCTTTTACCTTTTTTCCGGCTCCACTTTACACTCTGTTTGTTCTTTACCCTCAAAATCCTGACTGATTTCATTCTGCACATCTTTCACCTTATAGTCATGCTTGTGGCTGAGGTGTGATTACGTTTGATATATCTGACCCTGAGCTGGCATATGACATATGAGTGCAAATTTCTCTGGGGTATCCCCTGAAACGAAATTATTTACGTTGCTAGGGGAACACTTTGCATTAATCATACTTCTGAGTTTTTTTGTTTTGTTTTTGTTTTGTCGTTTAAGTTTCTCTTGACTCTTATTAATCCTTGATTCTTCAGTTTTTTAAACTTAAACTGTCATGTTACATTTATATTTACATTTGACTGATTTTTCTACATTTAAAACACTAAATTCATTAAGTGTTTGAAAGTTGTAAAGGTGTCGATTAAAACGTTCTTGTCCGCTGCACACAAAGCCACACGGTCCTCTCGCTCTCGCTAGTTTATCTCCCGCGGTTCGATCTAAACACAGATTAAATCTCCACTTTTGCCATTTACTCCAAGCACAGAGTGTAAATATGAGTCACAGTGACCAAGCTTTTCTCTGTGGCACTCTGTCGTCATGCGTCCAATTATCTGATTAAATACAATGATTTGACTATCGAAATTAGAAAAATGTTTGCACACATCACATACAAAAAGAAAAAGTTAAATAAAAGTAAGTAACAGAATTTATTTGTTGTTTGTTTTAAGTGCCGGCAAAACAGCAAAACAGAGGAGGGGAAAAACAGCGCTGACAGGACGAGCTACCCAGAAGTAAACAGATGTGTTGTTCTGTTAAGAGATAAACGTCACACTCCGTTGTGCAAGCAGTACATGTGTGCTCAGTTCCCTTCTGATTGGGACTGTCTTTATCTCATCTCATCTCACTCTGCACGACGATCCAGCCTAGTCAGGCAGTCATTTACAAATTGCACAGCCAGGGAGTAAGAACTGTTTTTAATTAGTTTATAAAAATTATTTTCGCCCGTCTTGGGGACTGCCCTAAACTCATGAGATAAACTCTCTAGTTTATCTCACAAACGCTGATTATAAGAGCTGAGAGAGATTGCCATTGTTACTCCAATCACTCATCACCACTAATCCTAACCACTAATCACTCATCACCACTGATCACAACCACTGATCACTCATCACCACTGATCACAACCACTGATCACTCATTACCACTGATCACAACCACTGATCACTCATCACCACTGATCACAACCACTGATCACTCATCACCACTGATCACAACCA
>JAQMYL010000008.1:3676092-3704883 GCA_030014365.1 Clarias pachynema | reverse complement strand
TCACAACCACTGATCACTCATCACCACTGATCACAACCACTGATCACTCATCACCACTGATCACAACCACTGATCACTCATCACCACTGATCACAACCACTGATCACTCATCACCACTGATCACAACCACTGATCACTCATCACCACTGATCACAACCACTGATCACAACCATTAATCACTCATCACCACTGATCACAACCACTAATCACTCATCACCACTGATCCTAACCACTGATCACAACCATTGATCACTCATCACCACTGATCCTAACCACTGATCCCTGATCACCACTGATTCCAACCACCAATCAAACTTCAACACTGATCCCAACCACCAATCACTCACCACCACCAATGTCAACCACCAATCACTCACCACCACTGATTCCAACCACCAAACTCTGACCCCCACTGATCCCAACCACCAATTACTCAACACTGATCCCAACCACCAATTATTCATTAACACTGATCCCAACCACCAATCACTCATCACACTGATCCAACCACCTATCTCTGATCACCACTGATCCAACCACCAATCACTCACCACCACTGATTCCAACCACCAATTATTCATTAACACTGATCCCAACCACCAATCACTCATCACACTGATCCAACCACCTATCTCTGATCACCACTGATCCCAAACACCAATCACTTACCACCACTGACCCCAACTATTAATCACGCATCACCACTCATCCCAACCACCAATCACTTGTTCCAACCGAGGGCTCCAGACTGTGACTGAAATGGTCGCCAGTGTGCCAAAATTCTTTATTTAGAGACTAGTTAGCGACCGTCCCTCCCAAAAAAAATCCCAAAAAAGTCTGCTCTTTGGATAAGTAATTTTGCTTGTCTAGACGATACACACTACAGAGTTCACACATCAGGAAAAAGCACTAAATGTTAACAGGACGGTCTAGCACAGACGTTTTTTGTTGTTGTTGTTGTTGAACAAGTTGTGTTGGGATCGGCAGGTGATATACTCATGCGCTACACTCACGATTAGCTCATATTTAACAAAATGACACACCGTCATAAGCCCACAAGCCAGAAAATGAACTGCAGCAGTCCAGGATTAATGCGGCTGTAATCATGTGATGGATTGATCTGTTTTTTCGTGGTCTGTTTTTTTTTTTTTTTAGCTTTTCACTTAAAAGCTTTGGCTTTCAGTCTGTCTCAGGAATTCAGTCTGGAAATGAATGAACAGTCGTTTTTAATTCATACAAGCAACATCGGTAAGCAAGTCGTGACTTCAAACTCTCGCTGAGCCGAGTTAAGAGAAGAGTAAACACGTCTACACCCGCAACCCCTTCAAAGACTTTTCTTTTCCTTTTTTCCTCCATAATTCGGTCATGCTCCATGTTCTGCTAAATAGTTTAACTGTCTAAATATAGGAACATCACTTGGTTTCATTAGAAGCTGTGGTTTGTTCTTTTCTTTCTTTCTTTTTTTTCTCGCTTCCTTAGAGCTCCCTGTTTGTACCCTGTACACCTGGTCCGGTTTGTTTTGGCTGCAAATAAAAGAAAAATCAGCCTTTTCAACAATCTCTGAAGGCCAAAGACTCATGTGGCATTCGGAAAATGCGCCACAGTTTACTCTTATTTTTCAGTTGTTGTTTTTTTAGTGCTGCGTCCAACTTACATTCACAACTTGGCTTAGCTGGCTAGTTTGATGCTAACTGTGATAAGTGAAATAAATTTTTATTCAACAGCACTAACGTTTATGGTTTGATTTTGCCTCAAACAGCTGTATTTAATGCAGGTTTTGAAATATTAAACTATCTAAAAGTATCCAATGAGCACTGAAACAGTTGTGTACATTGTGTTGTGGGTTGTTTAAATGCTAGGTCTCGCGGATAGCATCTTCTGATCCACACTCCAAGCCAGTAGGTGGCGATATTGCATTGATGTGGAAAAAAAAAATAATAATAATTCAGTAATGAATCGTGATTCTTTTGTGACTCCTAATTTTTTAATTAGTTTTTATTTATACATGTTTGCATTTGAGGTGGTAAAATGTTGTAGTTCCTTTATAATCCTGTAGGTGGTGCGCTCTAAACTATTCACACATTGGTAGGAAAGAATTATTTGCTATGTTTGTTTAGAATTGTAAAAAATCTGAAAAAAAGTCATTTGGTGTTTTCTGTAAAAGCTGTCAAATGTTTTCAACGAATGTTTCGAACGTTTGATGTTTGTAAGGTATGTAAGGTGAATCAATTAAAAAAATAATTTTACAATTTTTATTTAATTGCACAGCTCTATTAAACACTAGGATTTGAAATACGTTACTTTTCTAACAGCATCGATTCATTACTGTCTATTAATTAGATCTTTAATGCTGTGTATTCGTGATTCTTCCTTCAAGTACTGAAAACCATTCTTATATGTAAGTATTATTTTAGTACTTTAAAGAAGGAGTCAGAGATACTGGAGAAAGATTGCTGATATTGGAGAATGGTTTCAGAACACACAGCGCATCACTGTTTTGACGGAAAAAGGAGAGATCTACTCAATATTAGGTGGGTGGTCGTTATGTCATGATTCATCTTTGGATATTCTCTGGAGACACCAACGAACACTGATATGTCCTTTCAAGCTTTATGTTAAGTCGTAATGTCTGTAGAAACATTTAATGAAAAAACGTATACACTAATACAGGATAGGGTTAAACCACCGGCGGAACCAATAACATTTACAGATCACTATGAACACAAGTCTGACTGTATACAGTACATGGTATACCATGTGTGATGCTGTTAACGTGTGAAAGGTGTAGAGCGGGCTTCTGCGGGATTACAGAGGAATGGCTATGTTTCATCACTCCAGACACAAACACACAAAGAAAATAATTTGTGTGCCTTAGATATTTTTTTATAATCAGATTTATGATATATAATCTATGTGCATGGAGTTTGCATGTTCTCCCCGTACTTGGTGGGTTTCCTCAGGGTTCTCTAGTTTTCTCCCACAGTCCAAAAACAAGCAGATTAGGCTAATTGGCGTTTCCAAAATTGCCCGTTGTGTGTGAATGCTGGACGGAGGTCCAATGGGAATAAATACAATGGTCACTATTGGCCTTCACTGTCTCTAGTTGGACTACAGAGGTTCCTAGATAGATGAAAATGGATTTTGCTTTATATGTTGTGAAAGTGGATGTCAAGAATGGATGTCACTTTATACTGCAAAACAAGTTTATCTCGGGTATAAATAAAGTAAGGTGGCAATACATGAATATATTCATGATTATATCACATGACGATACATTCGTGCACTAGTTGGACAGATTATATCTCCACTCCGGCATGGGAACGCCTCGGGATTCCCCAGTCAGAGTTTGTTGAAGTGGCTGGAGAATGGAAAGTTTGGGCTTTCCTGCTAGAACTGCTAACCCGATTTTGGATAAGAAATATGGATGGATGGTGATACATACTGTATATTATATTGATGACTACAGTACGTAACTGACTGTACACTATATGTACGATATTTCATGCTTTTTTGTTACACATACGTCAGAACAGGGTTTTCGTGACACACAAATAAGAACAAATTCATAACAACGAATATTACTTTGTTATGAAAGCAAAAAAAGAAGCTCTGTTAATATGAAGTAATAACACATGAATGGTAAAAACACCACATTTCCCTGTGTGTGTATATATATATATATATATATATATATATATATATATATATATATACGTTCCTTCAGGGATCATATCAGAACCTATATGATATACTAGTATCGAGTGTATGCAGCGGTAAAAGTTGACGGGAAAAGAGTTTTTAGAAATAGTTAAAATGTTAAAGCTAAAAAAACCTGATCAGCTTTAATTTAATCAGTGATATTATTATTTCAGGTTGATGTCCACGTACACGAACAAAGATGGACCCCTTAAATTTTTTTAACTGTAATTTCACAATTTTTTGTTTGGTGTTACAACATTATATGGAATTATTATTATGGATTATATTGATTTCCTCTGGATCGGTGTCTAAATATTTTGAAATACGTACAAAATATACCTTATTCCTGGCAATATTTGTAAGATTTGTCATTTTATCTTATTACAATCAATGGGAAAGAGAGGATATAGAAAATCTATGTTTACAGAGAGTGAATGAAAAAGTAGATTTAAGTTTTGCGTTAAAATTTACTTCAGCGCTGTTATTTCAGCTAAAGTGAAAATATGAACTGATCCCAGTAAAAATATTCAGCTTAGTTTTTCTAATTAATATCTATTGCTGCAGGTGTTTGTTTACATTGAGCGAGTAGCGCATTAGTAGATTATTTTACATTACATGATCAAATCTGACACATAACTGTTCAGAACATCGCTTTTACTCAACATTTTGATTTGACTTATGGTGCAGATTAAACTTCAGATCTAAATACTGTAAAAGTTTCATTAAAGTCTGCCCAGACAATTTTGTGTGATGCTGTGACAAAATCTGGCTGGACAGAAAGACAGGCAGTCAGACAGACAGATTTTATTTATTTTTTTCTGAGACTGGTTTCAGGTCCTCCAGTGTCTGAAACCTAAAGATATCATCGAAAGTGCGAGTTCTGACCAAAGTACAGACACAACCTTTCATTTATTTATATAGATTTCTCACCTGAAACTCGCGCGTGCCGAACACGTGACCTCCCCTCACGCATGCGCAGACCAAAAGTATTTGCGTAAGGAGTCTTTAATGAGAAGAAACGCTACAGTTATTTCAGTGCTGCTGACAGGGACAGTCCAGCCTCTCCGTTAACCGGGGAACAGAAAAGCTGACGCTGCCATTGTTTAAGAGCTCCCAGGTGTCAGGAAAGTCGGTAAATCTCGTTTGTCATATCGTGACGCGACAGTGATGGAATTTCTCTGACGTTTGCAGAAAAACAACGAGAAGCCTCCGGCGTCTTTTCATGGTGGCTCCGTGTCAGTAAACCACTCTCACTGCAAAAAAAAAAATGTGTATATGTAAAAATATATATATAGATATTTCACTTTTATTTCCGTGTGTAGTCCAAAAGGTGCAAGAGTAAGCGAGTCGCCTTTATAAAATCCATTTAAAAGCGTAAGAGATGAGGAGGAAAGGCGATTTCCGTGGCTCGGTTTTTGCTTTTTTTCTGCTAACTTGGCAGATTTTTCAGTGCTTTGAAACGGACGCTTGGGTTTCACTTTTCATGCCAAAAATGAGGCGCTCCAGATTAACTTGTTAAAAAAGAAAAGGTTGAAATAAGGATTAATACACAACTTTATTTAGGCGACAGTAAAAAAAATGACGACTCTCGTGAAGAATGACTGTTAATTCCGTTATTATTTAAACTTTTAAACAAGCGCCGCGCGCGACGTTTCCAAGCTCGGGACCTGCAGCGCGCGCGCTTCACTTCAAAGCGAACAAATCCACAAAATGTTTGAGCATTGTTGATTTTTTGTTGTTGTTGTTTTTCTTCAAAGGAAAAATCACGCTAGCTTCGTTGCAAACACCGAAATGCAAAGAAGAAAAAGAAGCCAACAGCAATTCGGCGGCCACCGGAACCCGTGCGCTCGCTTCCTTTTAACGCGAAGAAAAGTTTTTGAATCCCCGAAAAAAAGTGGGTCGTCCTCAGCTGAGTCTGACGGTCCGTGCAGGCCAGCAGGAACGCGTACGGGTGATAAACTTCACATCCGTGTCGTCTAAACCTGACATCTGGATCCAGCGGTGCGAGAGAAACAACCCCTCTGGGTAGAAATCAGGGGCTCTCTTTTCTTGTTCTTGTTCTCTCTCTCACTCTCTCTCTCTCGGCTGTGTTCCCATCCGCGTGCTGTACACTACCTCGTCTACCTCGGGTTGCCAGATTGGAAATTTCAACACATCTCAGTATCCAACGCTACAGCGCTTCGCGTTCACCTCAGTGACGTCATGTCTTCCTGAACTGACTGTCGCTTGATTTTTTTTTGTACGCGTCTCAGTAAACGATGCCCTTGACGTTTAAAGGTGTGACAACCAAACCGTCGACCGATCATATCATTTCCTTCTTGGAGCACCGTGATCCCAGCACCTCAGCATACGAACGCCCCCGCCTCACGAATTTTCACCTCAATAACAACATTTTCACCAAATTTTTACATCGTCGTTCGAGCGAACAAGTCGAACACGAATGCCGAGTTGTATGTCCGGGAGATGTTCAAAACTCTTGCTCCAATTTTGTGCAAGATCTATTGAAGAGATAGCATCACGGGTCCCAAAAACGTTAGCAATGATGGTAGCAAGAAGAAAACAGAATGGCTTTCAGTTTAGGTGCCAAGAGGAATCATAAATTAAGGTTAAATATGGTTTAATGTCTATTTATTTAATTTTTTACCTTATTTACATGTCTTTTTCTAAATTTTTTGATTGTTTTTATATGCAAAAAAATATGATTACAGTGATAAAAACTGGTAATATTGGTAATGTTTTTGGGTGGCTGGAACGGATTATCAGCATTTACATTATTTCCTTTAGGAAAATTAGTTTTGCAAAACGAAATTTTTGCGAAATTAGTTTCGCAAAAAGAACTCGCCTCCAGAACGGAATAAATTCATATGGCGAGGTACCACCGTAGGTTGGTTACATTATCTCCAACTGTAGGACTCATTCTCCCTCATCTTCCCAGCCTCTTAAAGCCAAACCTTCAGACCAGCCTTCCTTAAAAACGTCTAATGCATCCCCTGATCTTGTCTTGTCCTCTTGTCCAGTACTTCCCAAACACTCTTTCTTATTGACATGTTTCCCCCCTCAGTACCACTCAGCATTTTGCTGAAGTTCTGTAAGTTGCATCACCGCCACCTATAGAGCTCTCTCTCTCCCTCTCTCCCTCTCTCTCTCTCCCTCTCTCTCTCTCTCTCTCTCTCTTTAAAGCCACTCCAGTCTAACTCAAAAACAACATTTAATGCTTCCTTCCCTAAACAGTAACGACTCCCCCTTACTAAAAGACTCTTAACTTTGTCTTCTACTCTCCCTAGTTCTTGGAGCTCTGCCAACCTACAGCCTCTTTTGCATATATTTCCTGCACACAAGCAATACATGCTCAACAGTCTCACTTTCATGGCATTGTGTCTGTTGCTTGACTTTGTTTACGAGCAAGGATGTCACGCAACTTGTTTATCGTACACATTAACGTATAATCTTAAAGTACAAATCTGTATGGAGTTTACTTCTCGATGTAGAGCTAGCAGCTCATGGTATTGTATGTTGAAATTTTCCCATACAATTCAATTAATAGTAAGATTATTGATATTGCTTTACAAATGATGTCATATCATGTAACAGACAAAGCGAACAAAATATGATTCTTGAAAGCCAACCCAAGGGCAAATACTTTCAAGCTTTAACGGAACCAAGTGAACATTTACATTTATGGCATTTGGCAGACACCCAGAGCGACCTTCATTTTTATCCGATTATACATCTGAGCAGTTGATGGTTAAGGGCCTTGCTCAATGGCCCAACAGTGGCAACCAAATGGTTGTGATGTGGTTTGAACCTGGGACTTTAAAATTAATAGTCCAATACCTTAACCACTGAGCTACATCTTCCTTAATCGTTAAAATACTGTAGTTTAGTCTGTAACTAATGCTATAATGTATTTTAACAGGGAATTTGCAGAACCTGGCAACCATTCTAACAGGCCTTTAACCTTGAAGTATTCAGTACAGGGGGGGAAAAAAGGGGAAACCTTTATTAACATGATGCTCTTAGATGTCCATACACTGTCCTTTTCCATTATTATCATTAGTAGTAGTATAGTTAAAGTGACATTTTCCACCTCATAGATTTTATTTTGTCCCTGGTCCTGTTTTTTCACAAAGTGATCTAAATCCTTCTCCACCTTTTTTCCATGTTCTCCTCCCTTCATCATGCCCTTACTATGTTCCTTCCACTGCTTCCTTATAGCCAAAAATGCCCCCTCGCCCCCCTGCCGATAAACGCTATGTCTTGGATGCCTGACAGTCAAATCCGTCACATCCTGAATAAAGTGTAATGCTGTAGCTTTACAATTTCCTTCACTGGAGGCGCACAATCCTTTCCCAGGACGAAAAGTGCACTAAGCGAGCATCAAGAAGACCAGGTGTGTTATGGTTGAAGTGGAAATACTCGAGCGTCCTGACCTCAACCCTACTGAACGTCTTTCGGATGAACTGAAACCAGAGACTCATAGAGATCCCAACATCAGCGCCTGAGCTCAGTAATGCTCTTGTAGCTGAATGGTCACAGACAACATCCTCAAAGCCACGCCGCCAGAATTTGTGGGAAGAATTTGGAGAAGACTAGAGGTTATTATACTGTAAGAATAAAGTGATGGTCAGATGTTCCACAGACCTTTGGCCATGTAGTGTATCTGAAGGCAGTAACCGTAAACCCCAGCATTTATCTCAGCTGAACTCAAGCCACCATCCCTCAAAATTCAAGGGATCAAGACTCTGTCCAGGCACTCGGGTGGTGGAATGGAATTCCTCTTTCTGTCTGAACAGAATTACTAGCCGTCTTCAAGCAAGCCTAAGCCGTCTTCCCTAATTTAGTCGTGTCCAATTCCTCCCCGTCACTAGGGGGCTCCCACATTAAGGCTACTACTACCATTACCATTACTACCTCCGAACCACGTGACGGCAGCCGACCGCATCTTTTCGAACTGCTCGTCCACGCACCATTGGGGGCGGCGTAACGCACTCGGAAGACAGCGCTATCCGCTCCTTCCGCGTGCTTGAGCTCACAGACGCCCCTGATTGGCTGTAGAACCATGATTAATGTGGGAGCACTAAGTACCTCTCATCCCTCCCCTCTGAGAGAGCTCGGCCAATCAGCTCTCACGAGACCTCTGGCTGTGAGAGGTTACAGCATCACCCGTCAAAATGAGCATTAGGACATCAGCCAGATGTAGAGCTGATCGGTAGCTCACAAAAGTCACAACAGCAGTCTAAATTCTTCTCTTACTGTTACACCATGGGTGTGCATTACTTTGGAGAGGAAAGGATATGGCCAAAGAACTGCTAACATTTCTTACAACAGCTTTAATCCTAAGGGGTTAGACAGATGGGAACTTTAATGTGTTCATATTTACAACAAAGTCACAGATAAGGATCCAATTACGAAACACTTAATAAGGTGGCGTAGTGGTTAGCACTGTGACTTCACACCTCCAGGGTCGAGGGTTTGAGTCCTGCCTTAGGTCACTGTGCTTGGTTGATTTCCCCTCCAGTCTAAAGACATGCAGATTAGGGTAATTGGCGTTCATAAATTGCTCTAGATTGGCACCCAGGCAATGGATTGGCACCCTGTCCAGAGTGTATCGGGCCTCATCCCCAAAGTGTCCTGGGCTAGGCTCCAGGCATCCCACGAGCCTGTAGAGGATTAATGGTGTACAAAACGAACTAACTGGTTTGATCCATCCATTCATTTTCCATATGCTTATTCTGCGTAGGGTCACAAGACACTGGACTGGGTGCAAGTGCAATTTGGAAACGCCAGTCAACTTACACCGCATGTCTTTGGACTGTGAGAAGAAAATCCGCCAAACACAGGGAGAATACGCAAACTCTACGAGCACAGACCGGAAACGAGATGCAATTCTGGAGGTGCAAGGCAACGTTGCCCACCTACCAAAAAAAGGGCCAGTTCAACCCTTACAAGAATCATTGTTATAAAGATAAGGAACTGGCGCCACTTAGTGGACAAATATAAATTTGTGCACTGAGCTGGGCGTATTGCGATATTATAAATATGTGGTTAACTGTACTTCCTGCCTTCTGCCGTTCTTCCTTTTCCTGTCATTTCCTTATCAAAAAAAGGCAACTCAGACACTGACTTTACAACCGTTTCTGGGGTATTTCTAAAAATAAAAAGCCAAACAATAATACGTTTTGACTGCTCAGATAAGTAAATCTAGGGGCAAATAACCTTAATACTTGGGTAAACAATATGAAAAAACTCATAGGAGACACAATAGCAATTAGTATAATAATAATAATAATAATAATAGAATAAAATCACACGCAAACAATAAATCAACATCAGAATGTTTTTTTTTAATTATTATTTTCTTTAAAAGCATGTACAAAAATGAGAAATAAAAAAAAAAAAGAGAAAGAGAGGGAGCACAACACGATTGAGACGGGGGGGGGGGGGGCCCAGAAAACCCCCCCCCCCCCCCCCCCCCCCCCCCCCAGTAAGACCTCACAGTTTTTAATCATCATTTTAAAATTCTTTAAAAAATAAAAAGTTTTCAAGAATTCAGGTGTGTGTGCTGTTAATTAGGCAAAGAAAAGAAATCAAGACCCGAACAGAAATTTGGGGAATAAACATAGATGCAAAAGGAGGGAAAAGACAATAGTAATAATAACTTTCTGCCATTTTAAGGCCACCATGTTCAGTCCTCCATTCTGAAGTTAAGACACAGAATACTCCATTTTTAATCCGCACACATCTCCACTCACACAGGAACCACATGCTGACCGTCATCTAGACTTTTAAGTACTACATTAAATAAGGCATATATCTAAAGTAACAACCACAGACACGACAAGCTACAATCAGGCAAGAAAGACAACGACGTTTGTACCCTCCCCCCGCCTTTTCCCGTAAGTCACTGAAAACAGAAAGAGGTAAACCGGACACTGTGATACAGACACTTTGATATGGTGTGGTTTTGTACCTTATAGCCCTGTGAAAATATGAACTCTACACAAAAAATAAACATTAGGGTTAAAAAAAAAATAAAAAAACAGATAGAAATCTGAACACTCGAAGAAGGAAGCTTTGGGTAAAGATCTGAAATGGATACGTTTTATTATTTTTATTCTTATCCTGACACTTAAGAAAATATTTTGTCTTTTTGAAACGTTTTAAAACTCACAGCGCCTTCAGTTTCACAGTAATCTTAAACATGTGCAACAAGAAAAAGGGGTTTCTGTGGAATTCCAGTGGTAAGAGGCATCGACTCGACCTCTCCCTGGCTTTATGATTACTTTCCAAGATTAACAATGAAAAAGGTAATTTAATGACTGGATCAAATATAAAACATCAAAGCTAATGATGAGCCAAAACACAGATAAGAAACTGAAATAATAATAAAAAATAAAAAATAAATAGAAAATGCAAATTTTCTTGCTGTTCTTTTGTTGTAGCTGATTTGCCGTTTCCTCTTCCACCACCAGATGGAGCTTTCTGTCAGCGCTACTATGATGCTAGGGCCCTGGACTGGGACGATGCAGGGAGGGGTGAAATATGGGAAAGTACTGGAAGTGCTGCAAATTCCCTTTACATGCCTCTACAAGGACCTGAAGAAAAGATGGTACTTTACTCCGAAATAACAAAAACACCTGAACAACCATCATCATTGTTCATCTTCCCAGTTTTGGAAAAATAAGATTGTACCAACAGATGTTGCAAATTCCCTCTAACCACCAGAGCCATAAACAAGATAGTACCGGGAGTGTTGCAAATTCCCTTTACATGCCTCTGGAAGGTCCTGAATAGAATACAGCACTGGAAGATGTTGCAAATTACCGCCGATCACAAAAACCCTGAACACAAGATAGTACTGGGAGAGAAAGAAAAAAAAAAAAAAAACATGATCATACTTGTAAATGTTGCAAACGATTAAACGAAGTTTAAACCCTGAATAAAAGATACCCTTAGGAGATACCGTTAATTTTGTCCACATGTTAAGGCTCTGAAAATTAATAGTACCGGGATATATCTTGAATGAAACTCAAAATGACAGAGCTCTGAACACAAGATTGTTGCTGGAATTCCCATTAAAAATGGCAAGACCCTAAAGATAGGACCAGGAGATTTTGCAAGTTCCTTCAAAAAGATCCGGGTTGCAAATATGAGATAGTACTGGTAGATATTGCAAATTCCCCTCTACATGCCTCTATAAGGCCCTAAACAGAAAATGGTACGGGGTGAAGTTGCAAATTACCACCAATCACCAAAATCCTGAACACAACACAGTACTGGGATAGAAAAAACACATCATACTAGGACATGTAACCAATTCCTTCCAAAGACCAGGGTTGTAAATAAGAGAGTACTGGAATTACTGTAAATTCCCATTACATGCCTAGGCCCTGAAAATAGAAAAATTGGTACTGGACAATGTTGCAAATTACCACCAATCATTAAAAACCCTGAACACAATAAAGTACAGGGAGATATTTTAAATAAACTAAAAATGATAGGGCCCAAAACACAGGATCCTTAAGGTCATTCCTTCCAAATGCCAAGACCACGAACTCAAGATAGTAGTGGGAGATGTTGTAAATTCCCTTTAAAGCGGTTTTTGGTGACTCAATTGTTTTGTAAAACTGCCTCAGTCTGGTAGACCTGAAGTCACATGGCAAGGTTAACTGTAAAAAAAAATTTTATTTCAGGTGTTTGCCAGACTGCAAAAAAAAAAAAAACACCAGACATAATTTGAGACTCTCCATTTCAGTCTTTCAGCCACATTCATGAAACAGGATGTCGTTTTAACTGACTAAACGCCGCCATTACGGTTTCTATACACTAAAGGTCATAGCCTCCTGAGCGGAAGAAGGTGGAGCCGACGTGACCCTTGTTACAGCATGGAGACGACAAAAAAAAGGTGGGGGGGGGTTTGGTGAAAACAGTCTGATCACTGAGACCTGTGCACATTCCTGAGCGACACCGAGCAGTCACTAGCTTTGTGCTACAGAAGACCAGAGTGAATCCTGTCGAAGCCACAGAGCAGCTCACAGGAAGCCGACAGAACAATGTGCGACGACAGGAAGTGGCGACGGAGAGGGGAAAGTAGTGGTGCGACGAGCTGCGATGGTGCTTAACTCGCGAGTTCACTGGGTTCGTAACACAACCCTCGCCGTTTAGCGGCTTTTCTGCACACTACAGTACATTCACCGTGTAATGAAATACAGTCGTAGTCATCAGTACTGATCAGTGACTGCACAGGAGCTGGAACATTAACAATGAAAACCCTTAAAATCCTGGATGGTCAGGTGAAAGCAATGAAAACATTACAGGCTCAAGAACATGATGGAATTCAGTCGTAAGGTAAAGAAACATGACGGTGGAAGTACAATGCAGCGCCGTGTCCGAGCAGAAGTTATCAAGTGCTAGGTGATAAATAACGAGGTGATAAACGGAGAGGTCTGCAAGAGTGCTTTCAAGGTAGTACCCATTTTAGTTTAGTCCGACTGAACACTTGGTGCGTTTTCCGTTCTTCTTCCGGCAGGTGAAAAGCACATTGATGCTGGACGGGGTCAAGAATCTCTGAACAAGCTAGCGAGGAAACCTTGAGCCACAAAGTTCGGATTTGACTGACGAAGACGATGGACGTAATGAGCATGTGCGCCGTGATCTTCACATCGCTCGGCCCATTGAACGGATACAATTTTAGCTGTACAGTTTAAGGTTTTTAGCCGAACACACCAGCACTCGGATATTCCAGGAAAACAAACCAAAAGTACCGATTCCGATCCGTTCCCGCAGACGTGAAAGCACCCTTTAAGACTTCTTGTTTTTCTCCAAAAAAGGAAATCTTTATCATCACTATTGAACGTGTGCGCATATGACAAAGGAAATGAGCGTGTGAACCGTTTGAGCGAGGTTCAGCAGAGATGCATACAGTACCGTATACCCTGTACTTTCACACATATAATACCCTGCTGATTGTATGTATATATAAAAATAAAATAAGAAGAAAAAAAAAAAGGCAAAGTGGCTGCCTAACCCTCTCCGGACAAAAACCAAACGTGACATAATGCTTGACAAAAGGTAGAAAGAATGGATCTCACACACACATGCGCACACACACCTCAGAATCGTTACCTGAGTGTACCTTCTAAAACTTTGGATTTGTGTAAGTGGTTCGGTTAAAAGACCTGGTATGTTCGAACATGTGTACCTGATAAAAGAATGATGAAATGACAAGATGGAAATTATGTTTAAAAAAAAAAAAAATAAAGAATAAAATAGAAGGAAAATAAAGACAAAATTACATCTCGCCTTTTGAGTCGGGGGTTTTGGTCACAAATCAGCGAGTGAAAATTAAAAAAAAAATAATAATAATAATTTAAAAATATGATCATTTACTGAAAGCTGAAAGGGCAGAAGATTTAAAAATGCTCTAGAAGAGATGCGAGATGCCCGCCTTATCGTGGTTTGTGCGTGTGAGAGTGTGTACTGATGTGCGTGTGTGAGAAAGTGAGAGAGAGAGAGAGAGAGAGAGAGAGAGAGCGCAGGCAGATTTGAGACAGAGAATCAAATCCAGTCGGTGAGATGCGAGAAAGCGCTGGAGATCAGGAAAGGACGGAGACGTCGTCACGGCGATTTGGTGATGCTCTCGGCGTCTTTGGAGGCCCAGCGCTCTTTGTGCTGCTTGCGTCCGAAGCCCTCGTCGTAGTTCCCTTTGCTCTTGAACAGCTGCTGGTAGTGCGGTTTGCAGTAAAACTCACCCTGCAGCGCCGCATACGTGCCCAGACTGCACACAGAGAGAGATAGAGAGATAGAGAGATAGAGAGAGAGAGGTCAGAGCGCACACATGTACTGTACAGTATATAGCGTCCCATTTTAATCAGGACTCGGCTCTAACCTGAGCTTGGTGTTGCAGTGCTTGCAGCAGAAGCAGTTGGCATGGAAGATCAGGTTGTTGGCCACCAGTCTCTCCATCGGATACACCGTCTTCTCACAGGACGCGCAGGTCTCCCTCTGCGGCTTAAAGCTCAAAGACTGAAACACACACACACACACACACACACACACACACAACATGGTGATGATCTGCAGACGACACATCATTTGACAAACAGAAGTGAAACAGATATAGATGACACGGCAGAAATATGGTATTTAGAAGAAACGTGAATGTCTGCGCGCACACACACACCTTAGAGCGCTGGACGGGCTTCTCATCTGAGGGGCTTAGGTTGTCCTGGAAACAAACAAAAATGGAGAATTAATGTAAAGCGTCAATTATCTGGTTGCCCCTGGCAACAACAACAACAACAACAACAAAAAAATCAAAACAATGGCATCCCATAATCGCAGCGCTCTCACTCAGGGGCCGCGCTGTGCACACACACACAACCTGCTCATGTTACAATTTGCTTTCTCCTGCTCCGCTCATCACCATCTGTTTTTGCATCGTTTTACAGTGCATGCGCGCACACACATTTTATATATATGTATACACACACACACACACAGCGTAATAATTACATAAAGACAGTGAATGCTCTACTTCCTGGTGCCTCCATTTTGGATCCACACACAGTAAAGATTGATAGAGGGTTGTTTTCCCCAGACAGACAGACAGACAGACAGACAGACATACAGTGCGCGCAAACACACAGGGACAGACAGACAGGAAATGCAGGAAGACACACTGAGATGGACATAAATACCAATAGGTAGACACCCACAAGCACACCTGGACACATATAGACACATATTGGACACACCCGAATGCACTGAAACACCTTTACACTGCATTATAACGCATTACATGCCTTATAAAACGTTATGACACCTCCTCATGACATGTGACATGTGACACACCCTCATGTCTTAGTGCCCTGTTTCTCAGTCAAGGTCCTGTAGCACCACCTCCCTGCACACTACCCACAAAGCTACAAACACTCGGCCACACCCGGGCCTCATTTCCCTACGCACAGAGTTCTCTTTACTCCGGACGCACACGGGTCACTCGACCCCGCTAAAGAGAGAGAGAGAGAGAGAGAGAGAGAGAGAGAGAGAGAGAGAGGACAACAGACACATGAGTCCTCATGAGGAAAACGGATCCTATTCACACAATCACAAGATGTATCGAGTTACCGGCAGTCCCTCCTCTACCCACACACACCTAGGATTATTTCCTGAGTGCAGAAGAGCAAGCAGCATGCGGTCATACAGCAAAGAGCTGGGCTATTATAGAAAAATAAATCAATGACTGTGTGCTATGATCACGTTTAATATAAGTTAGTTTCTGCTCTCGCCCACAATAAAGCAGATAATCAACAGCCACTCCCTTACCAGCTTCTCTTTCATGCCTTCTCTCAACGTTAACAAAGCCCAGGTCACTGTACATGCGACACACCACCTGGCATAAAGAAGCTACTACGCAACTAAATAAATTAATACCCAAGTATAGTAATAGCAACGTAACAAAGGTAAAGTTGTAGCTACGACAAAACGTCGCAACGCTTTAAAAAATGTTGCTAAGATTCAATTCTATTTTATTTGTATTTCGCTTTGTACAGTGGGCATTGCAGCTTTACCCAATCAAAGTCAAAATTATGTAAAATGTGTATGAAATGTGTATTTATCAAAATGATTAGATCGTTCCTGATGAGCGAGCCGATGCCGACGGTGGCAAGGGAAAACTCCCTGAGATGACAACAGGAAGGAACCTTGAGAGGAACCCGACTCAACAGGGAACCCATCCTCATTCGGGTGATAATGGATAGCAGTTGTTGTTGTGCAGTCAGACTTTGTGTTAGGCGGCTAGAAGTTCAGTATAACAGATGATGTCTTGAAGTTAATAAGGGGTCCAGTTCATTATTGGAGGCTCAGGTAGACTGTTGGAAACTCCAGTCCTGAACTATGGAGTCCTCAGAGAACAGCTGTCTGCATCAGCCGAGGACAGGACCGTCTTCATGGTAAAGTTGTACTGTCCCCAGTCACCACACACCAGATATACTGTATATATATAATGTAATAATAGCCAAGTACAGTAATAGTTAGGTTAAGAAGTAGCTACATTAACTAGAAGTTAAGTAATGTATGAGAAGTTAGCATTGAAGGGAGATAAAAAAAAGTCACGTAAAGTATTGGTTAAGTAAAGAAGACAAGTAGAGTAGCAGCCAAGTAAAGTAGTAGCTAGTTAAAATTTGTAGCTTTAGAAAAGTATTTGTAAAAAAAACTGTGGGGAAGTAAAGTGTCCTGGAGTCACTTCTAGCTAAAAACTTCTAACTAAAGTTAATTTACAAGTTAAATTATAGGATAGGTCAACTTCTGTCATTTGAGGAAAGGTTTTACTTGTAATTGGTGGGAATACGCTTCCATTAATTATTAGCCACATTAGCCATGTAGCAGGCGATGCTTAATAAAAACCAAGAAATGTCATTGCTGAGTAATCACTCACTCATCTGCTATACCGCTTTATCCTGTATTCAGGGTCGCGGGGACCTGGAGCCTATCCAGGGCACGAGGTGGGATACGCCTTGGACAGGGTGCCAAACCATCGCAGGGCACACACATACACTCACACACTATGGGCAATTTGGGAACGCCAATTATCCTAACCTGCATATCTTTGGACTGTGGGAGGAAACCGGAGTACCCAGAGGAAACCCTGGAAGTGCAAGGTGATGGTGCTAACCACTACACTACCGTGCCGCCCATTGCTGAGTAATGAACACACTGCCTCGGAGTCGTGTTTGTTTCAGTCATTACTACACCGCCTGTCAGTCAGTTAGTAACCGGCCACAGACTCTCACAGACAAACCACTTCCTTGTTTTGAAGGGAAACGTTCGCGCCAATACTCCACAGCACAGAGATCTTTTCATGCAAGTGTTGCGTGCACTCGTTTCTCACAACACACCCAGGGTTCTCAACCTACAACCGCTGGACGTGAACACGCCATCGCTCGACCCGCTTCCTGTCCCTTACTGGCAGCGCGAGGCTGCTGCTTAACGTACACGTGGCGTCTCTTTAACCCCAAAAACGAAGGGACTCGCAGAAAGTGATTTAAGAGCTGGACAAACCACGACCTCCGAAGACGTTGATGTGTTTCCAGTTGCAGAGGCTCTGACGTGTAAAATGTAACTTTTTCCATAGTAACAGCTATCAGACTCGATACGATGGAGTTTTCTGTTGTCTGATGTATAATAATTAACATTTTTATGGAAGGGGTCTCCAGTGTCAGCAATTCATAACAGTCAGAGGTACGTAAAGCGGTCAGGAGGAGTTCGTTCGTTCCAGTTTCTCAGTAACGTGACAAGCCACAGCTTTTGTCTTATCAAGCTCTACCACGAGTGGAAAAAAAGAGGCAGAGGTAAGCGAAAACAGGAAGTAACTCGTAGAACAAAATGTTCCACAGCATTTCAGTGCAACTACTTGTTGTGGAAGAAGAGGAATAAAACACTCAGGGAAGGACGAAAACAAAAACAGCTTCCATAACTTTTAATCCCCAGTTCGTGCAAATCAAAACTGCCTGGCTGTTGATTATTTTCCTAAATCAACACACCCTTTGGTGTTTTATTGCTTACCTCAAAAAAAAAAAAAAAAAGAAACCTAATTTGCATAGATTTTTACGCCATTGGTCTTTCCAAATCTCCCTGAAGGCATCCAGTAACTACACCTGCAATCACTTAGCACGCAAAAGCGACTGCGTTTTCTTTCCTCTCTCTCATTCGCTGGACATCTGCGTACCTCTTTCATAAACAAATCACAAGGAGGCAAAGGGGAAAAGGGCATTTTAAGGCTATTTAAAAGCGCACCAAGGACTTTTGAACCGTTTTATGGCGTCAGTCTGCTGCAGTAAAACCAGGCAGGAAACTCAACAGAAGATTTGAATCAAACTGAAACCTTTTGAAAAAGAGCAAAACTAAGCGTTTGAGTAAAGAGAGGAAGAGCCTTCAGCGTTTAAGGAGGGCTCTATTTAGTCTGGTGCCATCTGTCCCTTTTTTTTGCCTTATTTGTACATAATGTGGCCAAACACACTCTCTCTCTCTCACACACACACACACACACACACACACACACACACACCAGAGTAAGTGATACTGCTCAACCATGGAGGCAGATTCAGGAAGCCACCACGTCGCGTCACTCTTCCTGCTGTGCGCTTTATGACAGCGAAGCCCCATCTGTCATCCCTGGAGACCCCAAAACCAGCAGTCACATGACCGAAAGTCTAATGTGTACACTCCTCTATTAAAGCCTCACGCGGTAGATCGATGCAACATATTAGCAGTTCCGCTAACTCACTCACCCTAATGCGCGTTTCACAACCGATATGTCAAAATAGCAGAAATGTGTAAAAAGCATCCTGAGTAAGACTTTAGCAAGATGCAAGAGCGGTAACCGGGCCTTAAAGAAACAGCTCAAGCACGGTCATGGCCAAAATTGTTGGCACCCCTGAAATTTTTCCAGAAAATCAAGTATTTCTCACAGAAAAGTATTGCATTAATATATGTTTTGCTATACACATGTTTATTCCCTTTGTGTGTATTGGAACAAAACAATAACAAAAAAAAGGGGGGAGAAAAAAAAGCAAATTTGACAATGTCACACAAAACTCACAAAATTATTGGCACCCTTTCAAAATTGTGAATAAATAAGATTGTTTTAAGCATGTGATGCTCCTCCTTGGGGCAAGTAACCGATGTGGGAAATATAAAAATCACACCTGAACGCAGATAAAAAGTTCACTTAGTCTTTGCATTGTGTGTCATGGACAACAGAAAGAGGAAAAGAGAACTGTGTGAGGACTTGTAACCTTGAGATTGTTGATATTTTCCCACAATTTTGGTTCTCAAGTCCATCTCCAGAGTTCTAGATTTGCCTTTGTCCACAGTGCGCAACATTATCAAGACATTTGCAACCCTTGGCACTGTAGCTAATCTCCCTGGGCGTGGACGGAAGAGAAAAATTGATGAAAGGTTGCAAACGCAGGATAGTCCGTATGGTGGATAAGCAGCCCCAAACAAGTTCCAAAGAAATTCAAGCTGTCCTGCAGGCTCAGGGAGCATCAGTGTCGGCGAGAACTATCCGTCGACATTTAAATGAAATGAAACGCTATGGCAGGAGACCCAGGAGGACCCCACTGCTGACACAGAGACATGAAAAAGCAAGACTACAGCTGGCCAAAATCCTTCTGGGAAAATGTCTTGTGGACAGATGAGACCAAGATAGAGCTTTTTGGTAAACGCATCATTCTACTGATTACCGAAAACGGAATGAGGCCTACAAAGAAAAGAACACAGTACATACAGTCAAATATGGTGGATGTTCAAAGATGTTTTGGGGTTGTTTTGCTGCCTCTGGCTCTGGGTGCCTTGACTGTCATGAAATCTGAGGATTACTAAAGGATTTTGGGTCGCACTGTAGGGCCCAGTGTCAGAAAGCTGGGTTTGCGTCCGAGATCTTGAGTCTTCCAGCAGGACAATACATACTTTAAAAAGCACCCAGAAATGGACGGAAACAAAGTGCTGGAGAGTTCTGAAGTGGCCAGCAATGAGTCCAGATCTTAATCCCGTTGAACACCTGTGGAGAGATCTTAAAAACTGCTGTTGGGAAAAGGCGCCCTTCCAATATGAGAGATTTGGGGCAGTTTGCAAAGGAAGAGTGGTCCAAAATTCTGGGTGAGAGGTGTAAGAAGCTGATTGATGGTTATAGGAAGTGACTGATTTCAATTATTTTTTCCAAAGGGTTTGCAACCAAATATTAAGTTAAAGGTGCCAATAATTTTGTCCAGCCCATTTTTAAAGTTTTGTGTGACATTATGTCAAATTAGTTTTTTTTTTTCCCCTCCCTTTTTCCCCCCCAAGAGAATCAACATGTGTATAGCAAAACATGTATTAATGCAACACTTTTCTGTGAGAAATACTTGGTTTTCTGGAAAAATGTTCAGGGGTGACTGTATGTACACACGTTTTCCTTTATGCCCCATGTTAAGTTCATCAGCCAAGACCAGTCTGGTCTGCAAAGCAACTTTGTGCAAAAAATCAACTGTTCTGATTCCTTTTCAAAAAATTATTCTTTAGGTTTCACAAATCCTTATTAGGCGTCACGTCGCTTTAGGCATCACGACTCACAACAAATCACCGTACTTTGGGGGCACTTACTTATAAATCCCTATTGCTTTGGGGTCATGATCCGTCAGATGTCAGAATTCTTTACAAATCATCATTCTTTAGACGTCACAATACTTTTGGCATCACAACTCCTTACAAATCATGACTCTTTACAAATACAAGTCTTTAGGATCACAATTATATTTATAAAAATCACAATTCTTTAGGAGCCATGATCCTTTAGTGGTCTCAAATCTCGGCAAATCACAATTTTTTTAAGAATGACGATTCTTTACAAATCACGAGTCATGGTTCGTTAGGAGTCACTATTCTTTACAAATCATAATTCTTTAGGAGTCACGTTTCCTTTACGAGTCACGTCTCCTTAGGAGTCACGATTCTTTACAAATCTACGAAGCCTTTAGGAATCATGATTCTTTAGACGTCACAAATCATCACGATTCCTGATTCTTTCACGGTTACACTACATTCTTTATGCGTTATACTTTTAACTAAGTAATGAGCTCGTAGATTAAATCACTTGTGTGTGAAGCTTGCTTTTGTAAAATGCACTCAATGTGTAATGAGTCACAGCCATCTCTCTCTCTCTCTCTCTCTCTCTAATTCATTCAGTCGACACAGTCCGCTGTTACACATTTAGTTAATTAAGATTTCACATTAAGTACTCCGTATTGTTTAGGACGTTTTTTTTTTTTCATTCTCAGACAATTGGGTCATTTTAAAATTGGACTCAAAGCTCGCAGACGTGGTTTCTCATCATCGTATCCTGTAGATATGTGTGTGCGACATCTACGCTGACTGTTCGCAGTGAACTAAGTAGAACAGTGTAGCTCTGATAAAGGTACAGTAAAGGTGTCAGAAACCACAGGCGGAAAAAAAAAAAAAAACCCTCTTTTGATAAACTAAACACTGGAGCAGGACAGGACGCTGCACCGGAGGATATATTCTGCTTCCACTCCTTGTTAATCACATTAGGCTTGTAGCTCTCGTACTGTACGTGTCGAAGGGCACAGGCTTCATTTAAAAACGCTCTGTTCCTTTAAATCAACGACGTAGTGGAATTAGCGAGTCTTTGCAGGGTGCTAGCTTTGTGTTTTAAGCCCTGCTATTTTAAGAACTGTTTGGATTCAATCAGGCGCAACACCAAACTTGGCGTCTGGTCTCTCGTATTCGCTCGGCCGCAACATTTGAAACCCAGACCGGCTACCATGGAAGGATGACATCATCCCGGACAGCGGAGCTCAGAGGCTGTACGAGGTGCCTCGCTCGCTAATTCGATTAAAGAGACTGAGTGAGAGGGAGAGAGAGAGAGAGAGAGAGAGAGAGTGTGTGTGAGAGAAAACAGGTGGAACAGAGCTGTTCACACGCCTGTGCATGCTTCGGATCTGTCGAGTATACCAATTACACACTGATGTCAAACTTTAGTAGCATTTATACGCGCAAGGTGTTGGATCGAGGTTTAACAGGTTATAAAAGGCTACGTTCATAGATCAGATTTTCTATGGCTGTCTGTACACACACATCTGATTTTTATTTAGACCGTACCCGAGTAGATATGCGGCCCTAAATCAGAAAAAATATATATATATATCCGATATGCGGCCATGCGACCTGAATGAGAACGAGAGGTTCGGGATTCGTGCATCATTTTGCCTCTGCACATGCGCGGTGCGCTCGCTGACGTCAGTCTCCACCGACGGCACGGGGATTTCATAGCAGCTCTAACACAGCTAAAGCAAGGCGTCTGGGCAAGGCTTTCTTCCTTCTTCTGGACCTCAACAAATACAGCCAACTAACTCCCTGCCCTCCTCCAGAGCAAAATCCCCAAAGTGTATTTTTTGCTCAAATCGCATCCATTGTTTGAAATGAATGAGCGGTCGCGTGATGTGAAAAGACATAGATGTTTTAGAGGACAGACGCGTGAACATGAGACCATCAGAATACACAAATCTGATCTGACCAAAACTTTGAGCAATATGGCTTGTAATGTGAACGTAGCCAAAGAGTTCTTTATCCACGTCCATAGCTGGACCAACACCGACTCCCTGGGAATAGCAGGTGCCGTAAAATCCAAAGAAAGATTTTCACGCATGCTTTCCTCACCATCTCTCCAGGAGTATTGATTTTCAAGACTGGAGGGGAGGGGGGGGAGGGGGGGATCCCCTAATCCATTAGCCATACAAACCAAAAGGCTCTCTATAAAGCCAGTGAGACAGGATAATGGAATAAAAGGTCAAGATGTGACCCAGAGAGCGCGACTGGGGCAACACAGTCACTCCCCCTGACACCCGAAAAGAGTGCCATCTAGTCCACCAGCATGGGGGGTGGTGACTCTTCACACAAGGACAAAGCCTACAAAGAGGAACCAATCAAGACCCCCGAGTCGGAGAACCTAAAGCCGCTGAGTCACGTTTTTGATTGAATTACGGTCAAGTGTGAAACGAACGAACACCACAGACCGAGAAAACCGTCCTAAATATCAAATCAACGTGTCACATCTACATCTGTCTGCAAACCAGAAGCCTGGATTGATTTTTATTACACAACTCGCTGTAGAGAATTTAATTTTCTTCTGGTGGATACTCAGGCCACGGGCCATTTGCACAGGGACAACTATAAAAGGCTCTAAAACGAACTGGAAAGGCAAAAACATGCAGTTCCTCGAATGACCACTAGGCTCCAAAAGTGAGTCAATCCCCATAGACCTCAATGTTAAATTAAAATTATATTACGCCATAAATTATGCATACTTAGAGAGAAGATGAGACGGTCGGGTTTCCTGTAAGGACTCTCCAGTGTCAGTGCTTTGTAACAATCAGAGTTAAAGTCTTGTACTATTGCCAAAAAAAAAAAAAAGAAAAAAAAGAAAAGGGTATGGCGCACCCATGTTGTGGTGCCGACAGTGACATGGCGCTTTATATCAGACCCCATCACACCTTTTATTATTTTCCTATAAAAGCATCGTCTTTTCTTCCCAACGTATCAAGTAACAAAAGAGTGAAAAAGCAAGAACGATGGTTGTCAAGGCTGCCATTTTGTTCTCAGTCTCTGTGGGACCACATGTACGTATGAATCTGACCTGCATCTGGTTTTGTTCATTCTTCAGATCAACATGGATACTGCGGCTCATGACACTGAAGCTGAAATTAAAAACGCTGACCTTTAATACCAGTGACTGCTCAAGCTCTCAATCATACGTGGCATTTCGAGGCGTTTTTAATTATACACTTGTTCGAGGCGTTAAGAGGTCTCCGGGACTGCAAAAGCAGGGCACAGAACCAGGCCAAAATTAGCCTAAAAAACTAAAAACTGAAAAATATATATTCCTGGAAAACATGTGAAGATCAGTGAGGGGGCCAAAAGCAGAAAAAAATTAATCATGGACCAACATGACGAGCTCACTAGAAATCTCCATTTTTCTATTTCAAATACCAACTTAACAATAATAATAATAATAATAATAAACTCGAGAACATTATATTGTGTCAGCTGCACTAATGTTTATTGTCTAATTTGTCTCAAGCAGCCATGTTTCTTACAGGTTTTGAAGTACTACAAAAAGTATCTGATAAACATTGAAAGACTGTGTTGATCGTTTAAGGGCATTTTCACATTAGGCACAGTGGCATAATGGTTAGCTGTCGCCTCGCACATTCAGGGTACGGGTTCGAGTCCCACTTCGGGGTCTGTGTGACTGGAGTTTGCATGTTCTCCCCATGCTTAGTAGGTTTCCTCCAGGTACTCCGGTTTCCTCCCATAATCCAAAGATCTGCAGATTAGGTTAATTGGCGTTCCCAAATTGCGCGTTGTGTTAGCCTGCGGGTGTGTGCCCTGCGATGGATCAGCACCCCATCCCAGTCTCCTGGGATAGACTCCAGGTCCCCCATTTGCGGCGCGGAACGATCGTGTTCTCGCGGATCAAAATGAACCGGATTTTGGGGTCAAGTGTTCTCGATAAACAATGTCCTAATGTGATAACGCCCTTAATATCACTTCTCATACAAAACAATCTTTTTTATCGTCCACTTTTCTGCTCTACACTCCAGTTCAGTCGATGGCGGTATTGCATAAACTGCCCATAAACTCAAAAGAAGAAGAAAGGCTAATCTCACAAAAAAACAAAAGAATTTGCAGCAGACTTTGACACGTTTGTATTTTCTGCAAAAGCTGTGGTACATTTAAGAAATTTTACTCCATTTAACTTAATTACTACATTTCCCTAGCAGTTACTTGTGCGAATCCATGCTGATTTGATGTCAAAGAATTTGGATCGACCAACACTTTGCATAATCAAATAAATCGCACAGCTCTAATAAACCATGTTTAAACCCAACTTCACAGCATCTCAAGAATTTTATTTATTTATTTTTAATTTCTTACATATGAACTCTCCCTGAATGATTCTCATCTGGTTCAGTGTAATTCATTCTGAAGCAAAAACAACGAACACACTTTGCAAAGACAGGACATCACTCTAAAGCCTAAACGTGAAGCCACGCCCAACAAGAACTTGATGCAAGAGAACTTGCATGCAACCACAGGCGTTCAATCAGAGCAAGAAGTTTTGCATGCCCGTGGCGGCCGTTAGACGCTTCAGCCTGTAGGTTAAACCACCTGACCTTCAAGTCAGCAACATACAGGCCCGTGGCTATGGATTGAGCAAGCGCAAATGTGATTCTGCCAGCACGCAAATTTGAACCCTGAGAAGGAAAACAGAGCCTCGGATGTGTCGAAACGTGGTGGTGAAACTCGTGTCAGCCGGTACGCAGAAGAACTGCTGGAAGCAAGAGATATACTTCTGATCTTATCACAAACACAAAAAAAGAAGAAGATTACACAATCAGGCTATGTGCGGTGCACGCATACCCAAGGCAACAAGTTTCATCTGGTCTGGAGGCTTTCTGCTTTCTGTGGAATGTAACACATCCATTTATATTGCGGGTGCCTGCGAGAAATGCCGCCTCAGGGCCTGGCAACGTTTCTGAGCCCAACACGGGAGACGAGCTACAACTGAAAGAAAAGTGCGATATTTATAGACTGGCAATTTCGAATTTCGCAACGTTACGTAACGTACGTGGTCCTGGATCTGGGTGATATTTTCAGCATCTGAATCGCACACGGAACATTTCGTCCTGACTATCGAACCTTAACAAACCTGTTCGAGTTTAAATCGATTCCCATGATGAACCCTTTTCCCCTTGGACTGAACGATCCATATGGACAGGAACCAAATTAATAACGAGTGGTGCCGTATATCTAGGCTAACGTTCGACCTTTAGTGCTGCTAGCATCTCGATTCCGATTGGTCAAACGTACTCAAACTACCATTTTTTTCTACCATTGCAGTAATTAACACGCTCCTTCAAATAAGTTTCACAGCTACAAGATAAGCTGCATTTTGTTTGTGCCTCTAAACTTCAAGTTGGAGAGAAAGAGAGAGAAAAAGAAGTAGAGGCTGGTGAGAGAACAGCTGTTTGTGGCTGCTGTGTGATAACAGGAACTGTTGATGTTTTGCAAAAGGGAAGCAACAAACCTCACGGTTCAGATCGTATCACGGTTTTTGCAGATTATTTTTCAGAAGATAAAATAATTTTGCCTTTGATGTCTTGCTTAAATAAGACTTTAAGGAAGGAACTTTTTAATTAGGAAGGAAGTAAAAAAAAAAAAAAAAAACGGCAGTCGGGACGTACAATGTTTGATTAATTATGAGAAATATTTTATTAAAGATTTTATTAAATTTTATTCAATTAAAGTAAAATATGAGGCATGGGGGGTTTTTTTCCCCTCTTTTTTGATGATGTGGATGCAGGCTATACATCTCCACTGTTGTTCAAAAGAACATAGTTCTGATGTTTTTATTATTTTTTTAAATGTAATAAATTTAATTATACAGTAAGTCCCCTACATATGGAATGAGTTCGGTTTCAAACAAAATACAATCCTTAATATTTAGTGATAAAGTTAAAGATGGTCAGGTGAGCCGTTAGACGTTAGCTTTTCCCTGCTAGCCTAGCCTTCTTCTTCTTCTTTGTTGTTTAATGGCTGTTGGAATCTAGTAGCCGACCTTGTTTATTATAGTAGCTCTTAAAATGGGATCCAGAGAATGGCAGAGCTGGGAGGGGGAGGGGCTACTGCTATATGAGGTCACATGATAGAGTGTTTTTTGTGTGTTGACACAAAATGGAGACCCATCTGAATGTCTGAGAAACGTAGGTCCCCATTAAAGCAATGGACGAGCGAGTAGTTCAGAATTCAAATCTGCGGAAATTGAGTCATCTTACAAAATGGATAACACCCCATTATGCAAGCAACGTTTATCCAAAATATGTTTAAATAGAGATAAAAAGGTCCAATTACACCGTTATCGAACATCAGACGCCAAAAAAACGTCTCGAGCGCTTACATCCGAATGAAACCAAACCCATGATTGCAACCCAATTAATTCATGACGATGCGCCGTTCAAGCATTTCAGAAACGTTCCACGTCCACGGCGCGGGTTAAAGATGTAAACTCCGTGTGCCACGTTCCTAAAATCTCTCAGCCATCTGACGAGTCCGGATAAATAAAATCCACAGGGTTCAGCCTGGTGATTCAGCGCAGTCAGAACTTTCTATTTAAGTGTGTGCAGCCTGAGCGTCATCCTTCACTCTTCATCCATATAAGGGGATTTTGAGCAGAAGGGGAAGAGGGAAAAAAAAAAAAAAAACGATGGTGTTATCAGACTGCACTGGCCGCCCCAGAGTCCTCGCTGGCATAATTTCATTAGTACGGAGCTCCAAGAATAGCCGACAGAGAGAAGGCTGTAGATTGAGATGCTCGGTTATATAAGTCATGATGCAGCCGTACACACCGGACACGTGCGTAGTACAGTATAGTAGGTATGGAAATCAGGGACGCGCTGAACGCTTCACCAGAAAAAACACCCTGTATGCAAAGAGCTATAGACACGCTAAGCAAACTAATGGCCAGAAATATTTTTCAACCAAATCATTATATACTGTATAAATAATACATTTTAAAAAACACTCTGTGTGTATGCACGGCGCTTGGATTTTTACCTCCAAGAGAAAAAATAAATGATCGTTCTGCACAGAAACGATCTTGAAGGCTGTTTGCTTCCCAGCTGTTCATGCGCCAAATCCAAATCATCTTCATCCTCCCACTTACAACAAAAACACAGCTCTCTAAACAGAGTCAAATATCCTCCCTATTTGTTTGCGCACGTTTTCACTGTTTCAAAATGCCCTGAACGGATATATTCATTTTTTAATCTTCACATGACAGAAAGTCGGTCAGAGAGAGATCTTAACAAGACGTTAAATACAGACAGTCCCATCCAGGCTGGAATCAAACAGGACACTTGGCCTAATTTGCGCAGACAGCCGGCTGAAAGAATCTGCTCCAATCGTCCGGCGAGACGAATCAACCTGACGTCCAGGCTTTAGGATGGCGTCCAGCGTGTTTATAACCCCCCCCCCCAAGCAGCAGAGAGGCATATTGATATATCTTCTTCTTATATCTTCTGAATGACAGGAAAAGCTGCAAAGAACTCGCGGTATTAAATGCCCCGGTCACGCCGCGGGCCGTAATAAGCCCCGCTCTGATCTGCTTCCTGTCTCTAGTCAAAATCATTACAGCAACAAAAAAAAAGGCTTTTTTTTCCCCTTCTCTTTTTTAATTACTACCCTCAGCATCTTGAAATCTTGAAAAGCAACAAAATTCTGCGATTCACAAAACTCCTTCATTATTCTATGGTGACTTCAGACCTATTACCACGGGATTATATTTACATACACGCCATTTGTTTTTATTTCGTCCCCGGTCACCTGACACCACATTACTAAGGGTGCGTCGGCATATGCGGCATGTAGTCGGTTTTATTACATCCAACCCAGCTGTGGGGTAAGAAGAGATTCGAATCGATCGATCAACCCAAACTGAGTGCAAGGAAGTAACTTTGTTACCAATAATATTAT
>JAQMYL010000008.1:3665991-3675992 GCA_030014365.1 Clarias pachynema | reverse complement strand
GTTTCTGCAAGATCAGTATTGTGTCAAGCTCCATGATGAAACTGTCTCCCATGAAGACCTTCCCAGAAAAGCAAGACAAAAAAACTTTACCTCTTCTGCAGAGGAGAAGTTCATTTAGAGTCACCAGCCTCAGAAATCACCAATTAACAAACAGGTTGACTGACTGTGTGTATATATTAAATATACATTAAATGTATATTGACTACATGAACTAAAATTGAGGATCTGCGATAAACCACAGAGGTGTTTACTGAGGTTATGTTTAATTAACCAGGATGTGACATCATCCTCGCACTCATCCCAGTCGCCTCCAACTAATCTCCAAATCTATATTTTGTCTGGTGTCTATAATCTGTAACAGTAAACTAACAATACAAAAAGCTCAAAAACACATCCTTTTTCAATGATTTGATTTCCAAACATATAAATCTACAGGTTTTTTTCCCTCTTTTTCTTTCATCAGCTGCTATTTTTCTCATCTGACGCTTGATCGTAGAAAGAATGTTGATCATGAAGTTTCAGATCATGTTAGACTTTTTCGTTTTCATTTTCACCGATGTTACTCGAGTGACATTTAAATCAGGTTTCCAATAACAGGAGCACAAGTCTATGAGGTTATGATCATCATATTGAGTACAAACTGAAAGTATAGTGTGGATAGAAGCTGTTTAGCTACGCTGAGGTTAATAAAGCAACATGGGCCTAAGAATGTAATTCATTCTTACGAACGGCAAATAAACTAGAGATTGTTTAAAACTGTTTAGACATTTTTTGCGTAGTGTGTTTATGGTTTTATAAAAACATTTGACGGTTTATTTATTGATTCATTTATTCATTTATTTATGTAGTCGTTTCAGCAATATATTTATCCTTCTCTCTTTTTTTTGTCCCACAGATACTTTTACTATATGTGATGTTTATTTAAAAAAAAAAAAAATTTTAAAAAGTGATCAATTTCTTAGCCATTAAACAAACAAACAAAAAGTCAATTAGCTGAAACCAACAATATCATCATCTAAATACAACTTTTATTGTAAACCAGAAGTAACTTTGACATTTCCTCGTGTTGCTAAGATACCGCATTTACTTATAATTACTTGCTATTGTTATTTAATTTCTTTTTGTTCTGTAACAGTACAGAAATGAAACCTTTGGAAATGTGAAGGTTGGTTTAAATTCCAATTAAATTATTATATTAAGATGATTTGTTTTTAGTTTCATTCATAATATTTGATTTTAATCATTTTATATTTTATATATAGTGCCTTTAAAAAAAATTTTTTTTTAAAAACCTTCCGCAGAAACAGTAACCATTTTCCATTTATAAACACAAACACTACATGATTTGTTTGTTTGATTAGTTGTAATAGTGATAATATTTACTTTTTTTTTTTTTACTTATACTGTCCCACATGGACCATTCGTTAACTTTCAGTACAAGTGATGTTAGGGAGGAAAAAAAGGAATTAGGGGGGAAAAGTCATTTTTTTAAAAAAAGAAGTCATCTTTAAGCGATGACAAAAGACCTGTCTGTTTTTTAGATATTTTTAAATGAATTATCCAATTTTTAAATCATTAAAACATATAAAAAATAATAAATAAATAAAAAAAAGCTGAATATGCTTAGAAATGACTTATGCATTACATAATTAAATTAAAAGAATAATTGATTGATTTCCATTCATCTCCAATCCATTATTCTTGCACTGACTGCATACACACACACACACACACACACACATATCTATATATATCTATATATAAACACAATAACATATGACATGCAATAGAATAAAATAAAAAGTCAATTAGCTCAATAGTCAATTAGAAGAAAAAACACCACCATTATCATCATCATCATCATCATCATCAAATTGCAATTTTTATCCTGAGAATGAAACCGGAAGTAAATGTTACAATGTTACATTCCCTTACGTTGCTAAGATACCGCATTTACTTATGATTACTTGCTATTGTTATTTAATTTTCTTTCTTTTTTGTGTAATCACAAAGCTCGGATGAAACCTTTGTAAATGTGAAGGTTGTTACAGACACGAATCGCGCTGTAATGCATTTCTTATGTGCATCTTCATCATCATTATCATCATCATCATCACGATCAACAATAAACGCGCAGAAACTGTCTGAATTTAACGTAAATAACGAACAACGATTCCATCACAATAGGAAGCAGCAGCGGGACGCGCGCGCGCCGTAGCCCAGATAACGCGCGCGGGCGATACGGAGTGCACTAGGTGTCGTTCGCGCGCTGTTCTGCCGAGCGCGCTCTTGAAGTGAGGAAGCCGCGGATAGAGACACGGCCCCTCCCGGATTGTTAGATACTCACCATCTGTGTGTCTCCTTCTCCTCCTGTGCTGCAATGAAAAACACAAACAGGAGTTCACTGTAGCACTCGGTAAACTTGATTTCCCGCTCTTCTACAGCATGGACTGAGGATGATGAGGATGATGGGGTTATTTAGGTGCTCAGATTTGCCCCACACCGCTTGCTTGCTTCCGTCCTTCTCCTGAGCGCATTTCAGCCGCGCAGGGGTGCCTTTTCTTTCCAGCTCTTTATTATTCAAAAGGATGTCCACCTCTATTGGTTGTCTCGTTTAAACCCCGCCCACAAACCACGCCCATTTAAAAAAAGGCGGCCTTTTTTTCATGCCACTGAGGGAGGAAACCTTCTGAAGCCTACACAAAACACAACAAAAATTACACAAGTGTTACACTACACAAAAATATTTTCCTCTCGTTCTCTCTCTCAAAAAGAAAAAAAAAAACCTGACACAACTGACTGAAAAGCATTGAGCCTTTCCATTTTTTCCCCCAAAATCTGGGTACATACAGTACGTACAGCAGTCCCTCGACATACGAATTTAATTGCGATATGTATTTTCCCATATAGGAAATAATGTAAGTGCAGATAATCCGTTCCAAAAATATCACCAATGCCTGTCCCCTACATATGAGTTAATTTCCAATTTGATCATAAGTTACATTTATTGTCTTTGGCAACCAGTTCTGGAGATCTTGTGTGATAGCTAAGCACATGGGAGAGACCTGAAATGGCTGTTCTCATCCAACCTGGTTGATCTTGAACTATTTTGGCAAGAAGAATGGAAGAAATGTCCAAAAAAGAAAGTTGTGCCAAGGTTGTAGCATCACTCACAAGCAGACTTGAGGCCGTCATGGCTTTAACCAATTGTTGGGTCTGGATACTAATGTAAATGGGATTTTTCTGTTTTAATTTAAAATAAAAATTTTAATTTATTTGGAGTATTGTGAGTAGAATGAAGAGAATAAAGGATTAAAATTCATTTATGATGAGTTTGAAACATAATGAAAGGTGGAAAACTTGGAAAGTGTCTGAAAACTTTTTCTCCTCACTGGATTCAATATAAATGTACCAAATCCATGCCTACATGCTACCACTGAGATATCTTCTGATCCAGGTTTCCCCTACACTATGTTTGGAGTCCTAAACAATTGGAAAGCATAGTCTGCTGCTAAGGGTGTCTCCATATGGTCCTACTTAAAGATTCACTTGGAATCCATGACGTCTTTGGATTGCAAATGATACAAATAGTTTGTTACACCAAGGGCAACAATTACCTTGAAAGCTTTAAGATGGTGATTGAGAAACAGTACATGTAGTAAATGCTTTTTTTGGTGAGGGATGCTTATTTATAAAGCTTCTATAAGCAAAGTAAAAATAGTGGATTCTTTTGATTCATAGCTTTTAACCAAACCCAGAGAGGTTTCTTTCGAATTTTTAGGAGGCGACTGGAGATCCCACACAAATCCAGTGCGATTAACAAATACAAGATGTTAAGTGATCGTGTCGATAGATGTGACAACCAAACTAGTCAGATGACATATACAAAACTGGCTAACTGGAATCCTCAAATACTTTGCATTTGCACATCTGATAAGATTCACGTATGTCTGACAAGGGGTTTAAATGTGAAGCCAAAATGTCTCTATGGCCCTCTAGTGACTGGCTGAGGTACATTTCAATTAACCCCACCTTTTGTCATGAGTGAGTGGAGACACTTTAAAAATTTACACACAAATTGTTTTGAGGAATTGTGGTCAGTCTTAACTAGCCAAATATTTGGGAACACATTACCATCATGCACATGCGGTTCTTCTCCAAACGGTTCTCAAAATTTGGAAGCACAGAATTGAAGATTTCTCCTTCAGTGGATGCAAGAGACCCAAACCAAGCTGCATGAAGACATGGGTTCTTAAGGATGGAATGTGGTCAGGACACAGCTTTTTGGGATGAATCAGATGTTAACCCTTTGCCAAGTCTTCTCTTTCGACTTTAGAGCCTGACCTCACTTATGGCAACTATTAAAATATATATTTCAGCAAATGGAATTTAATTTGGGTGGGGGAAACCTTACTGTAGGCCTTTAATAGTTTCAAGTGTTATGGTCTGTCATTATGTGTTATAGTATTAAGAACTACAGTTTAGACGGGTCATTTAAAAGCACAGCTCCTCTTACCACAGTTCTAAATCGGGATCAGTGCGAGGGGTATGCATACAAGACAGCCCCTCATAAGCACTTCAGAAATACCTTTACTGCATTACATGTGAATCAAAGGGAGCCCTATAGGAAATTTAGGAAACATGAACATAATTCGTTGCTTTTTTACATTTAAAATCAAACTGATTTCTTGGAAATCAACACCTTCCAAATAAAGCCTCAAGTCTTGCTCCTTAAAGCCTATAAACCACTCAAAAGTAGTACACCAAGCCAAAGGGATAGCTTCAGACCCGCGTGATCCGCTATGCAAAATTACTTAATTTTGCATATCGGATCACACGGGTCTGAAGCAAATTTTTAGCAAAATTAAGTAATTTTGCAATAAATTTGCAAGTTTAAAGACAAGGATTAAAAGGCTATGGCTGGCTCGGTCATTGTTTAATTCACAACTACAAAAAACAGCATTTGTAACATTTTATTTCAAAACAAGTTATCCTCAACTGTGATCGGGCCAAGCATTACTTGTGTTGCCTGCTGCCGTCCTGAAAGAGAAAAGGAAAAAAAAATTAGCATTCATATTAACAACCTACAGACCTCCAACATAAAAGCATGTAGCTCTTAGCTACGTTAGCCATATATTCACAGTTACAGACCCAAGTGACATCTCAGACTGATCTACTCTACCGAGTAACAAACAAGGTAACCAGGTGACAATGGCATGGAGCGTTGAGAACAAGCTAGTCAGCTTACATTAACATCAAGCATTTATTTATTTACTTTTTATTAAAATGGTCAAGGTTTTGCATGCAACTTGATTAGAATTGGCAATTTATTGCAATATTGGCTTTTTATTAAAGTACTTACCTAAAGGCATACTTTACACTGTATGAGCAGCCATGTTTTGATGTTACTTAAGCAGAAAGGAGCTAGTAGCTCGAAAGACTACCCCAAGTTACACCAAACACTTTGTGGCTTTATCCCCCCAGTTACAAGTTAAAACTTTGCCTCAACAACAGCTTAAGGGTCACAGAATAAACATGTCCCTGTACCCAATTGATCTGGTTCCTTCCACAAGCTGCAGTTGTTGTCGCAGCAGCTACACACCTGGTCAGCACCATACATAGCAGTCCATCTAGGAAAAGGTCATGATGCTTTAGTATTCACAGCTCATTAACACTGTACTACCATCTTAGAGTCATATCAGCCTCACCCGTCATCAGAGAAGGAGCAAGCCTTGTGCAGAGCATCAGGAGGAGCAGATTCAGCTCTAGCCTTCAAGAAGCATGTAACATAGACCTGGCAAATCGTGTGAACGTTGCAGTTTAACAGCAGCCATTACAGTTTAAAGTACACTTGTCTAAACAGTTATTACCTACCAAGCTACCATTCCCTTCTTGAAACATGAAGGCATCCAGCTTAAACCTCAGCTTTGCTGCTTCAATTTGGGGCATGAAGTGGGAACTGGACTGCGTAAGCTTGGCATCAATCAAACACCTAAAAAGTGTTACACAATTAGGAACACTCAGGTCCAATTACAAAGGCGCCAAGGAACCTTACTTACCCGTAGTTCTCAATGAAGGAATATCTGGGGACTGCACCGAGGTCAGGGACTGCAGTGGCAACACAGCCATCTGCAAGGACACGCAGGGGGACACTGTTGAACGGCAGTACTGATGCCTCGATATTTATAAGCTCACCCAGGTAGTACTTCTTGGACGGTCTTTCAGATATCCAATCATCTACAAGAAGAAACCTCATTAGAAGCTCATTTTCAAGGCAACAAGTTACATTTTAAACCATGATACAAACCCATCATGAGCCTCAAGGAGAAAAGAAAAGGTTCCTCAGCAGCTTCAGAAGGATCCTTGGGCACCACAGAACTTCTGTGAACATCACGAAATCTAGAAAGTATTTGAAACTGAATAAAACATTGTTCAAGTAAACTTAAACATGTTTAGTCTGAGAAAGTACCACCTTGGGTAGTGACATTCAATTGAAATGGGATCACTAGTTGAAGGCTCTGAAGTAATCCCAAGAGTAAAGACATAGACCAGTTCATCTTCAGTCACCTGAGAGAAAAGTAAAACAGGATGACCATGAGCCTTGAACAGAACAAATGATTTCAGGAAAGAAAAGCTTACGGTCATCTTGCTGTCACAGCCATCCAGTTCAGATTCATAGATAAGGATTTGTGATGCAAGATCGTCCTTTTTAGCAGAACAGCTTCCCAGGGTGAGAGCAGAAATGCTGATGGAGTTACCAAGCAAAAATCCCAACAGATCTTTCTTCACTTCTACATACACTGCGGTCTCGTTGCATTCTGCAGTTACACTGGGAATAGGAACAGACTCATACTGCAGCAAGGGTGTTTCTACAGAACCTTTAATTTTCCCTACACTTGGTTCTTGTGCTTTAACCAGCACACGTGCAAGAAACAGCAAAACAAAACCACCAACTTGTTTTAACTCCATTGTTCTATAAATGTTTAGACTAGCTATTTAGTTTTATACTGCACTTCAAACACTCTTTTTAATTACCTTGATGTCCTTCTAAATGTGCTGCCTCACAGGTGACACTAATTAGTATTTTATACTTCCTGGCATCTGATTGGGTCAAAAGCTTAACTGGCTTGCCCTGGTCCATCAAGTAGGCTGATCAAAGAATTGAAAATTGGTTGAATGGCTTTAACAGGTAATAAGTTATGAATAAAAAAAATCAAGTGACCCAAATTCACACAGATCATCACAAAGAAAAATCTTTAATAGTTGTTAAAAAAAAAAAAAAAAGACTTGTATATTTATTAATTGTGATGATCTTTGTACAGTACATTAATTACAGTACATACCCGAATCACAGTCTATAATGAAGTTGGACCATATCAGTTAAAAATAAATAAATAAATAAATATATATATATGATACGTTGAAGTTGAGAACATTATGGTGGGAATTATACAATGGGTGTTCAAGTCAAACCAGGACTACTGCTTGCACAGAATAACACTTAAGAGTGTAAAAACACCCTTTATTTCTCTATATAATCCCCTGCTACACTACTGCACTTATCCCAGCATTTCACTAGTGCTTGGATACAATCAAGGTAGAAAGTTTTCTCAGTAGCCCGGAGCCATAATTGGACTGCCTGTCCAATTCAACTCTTTAACACTGGCCTCCCAGGAACTCCTTTAAATGCCCAAACATGTGGAAATGCCTTGGAGCAAGGTCAGGGCTGTAGGGGGATGTGGCAATAACTCCCAGCCGAGTTCCTATAATGAGACAGTGGTGGTGGTGGTGAATGTGTGTGTAGTTCGCACAGACCGATGCGTCTCTTCCGCAGGTTGGCCACAAGTTATGTTGTTTTTTAAGGAGCAGGCATTCCATTTGCTAAATGTTTGCAGGAATGGCTGGAGTGGGCTCGGAACCAGGTATGCAGTTGTTTAAAGTGTGTAATTTTAAAATGTTAAAATGCAGCTAAGAGTCTCATTACCATACTGTATATGAAGTCTTCTGTAAATTGTCAATCTTACACCTTTGAAAAATTTGACTTGAACATCCATAATATACAGATCTAAACTTAAACTTGGGTAACACTAGTATGCATTCTATTGAGTTATGTATTTCATTGTCTATGCCATACCAGTTACAGCTTGAATATCTGTAAGGACATTTATGCTTTAAGCACACCAGGAAATAAATTTGACAACTGCATTTTGCCCCAAACTATAAATCCAGTGATTACAAGATATTTGTATTACATTTAACTATACATTTTGGCCCCATAAACCTCATTTAACCTACAAGATCAGTCACTCAGTGGTCCTGTCCCAAATGCAACAACTGCATTAAATACATATAAATAACTTGAACACTGACCATAATTCAAGACTACAAAACTCAGGGCTCCAAATGGAAGAAGAGTCTGATAAAACATACATTTTGTGGACCTATGGTGCACCTATCCTCCATTTGATGTATTATTTAGATCCTGTAGTCCCAAGTAGAATTAGTCCGTCCCCCCCCCATAATTACAGTAAAGTTCTGCTGAATACTCAAATCATAATGGCCAAAGTATAATTACTCAGTTTCTCTCCCTTTATGCATATACTCCTCTCAAATACAAAGTTCAGGTACATCAGAATATACAGTATGGAGTTGATAGTTTAATGATAACAGGAGGTTACAAATCACCTGTGTTGCCTTGGTGCAGCCCATGTTAACACCCAGGGGACATACGCCAATAAAGCCCTCACTCAACTGGAAGACTAGTGTTTCCAGGTTACAGATGTCAGATCATGACCAGAACAAGTGCTTCTGCCAACTGAGCACATCTTCAGAGGAAGAAAAATTCAGCTAGCAGGAATGTGAAGCTTTAACAGCTGTCAATCTAAGTAAGGCATCTAAAACAGCCATCCAAGAGCAGCTACATTACAGGTAATTGTCACTAAAGCATCATTTGGAAACTTGCTAAACTTAAAAATCAGGATGCTTGAGACTGAAATGAGCACTACGCACAAATAAGTTTAACAGTTATAAATTAAATTAAGCCTCTCATTTTGGAGTCCATGTTTTTCTCTTTAAGAATATTCAACAAAATGGACCATGTAAGGTTCATGGTCAGTATACTGTTAGACATTGACACTGTCCCCTTAATAGCCATTATCCTCTGGTTTTTCTCTGGTATTTATTTGGTCATAACAAGTAGACATTCCCTGGCTGCATGTATTTTGGTTTTAAGCTGTGAGAGCATACCCATTGTGTTTAGGGCCCAGAGGGCAAGCAACAACTGTATAAACTGGCTGGGGTCTAGAACAAGACAAAGTGAGGCAGTCAGAGTGTAATGTAATAAGGCATCACATGAGATGAGTTCTAAAATTTATTCAGACAAAACAAGTCATTTGACTACCAATCATTTTCCAGAACCATGATTGGACCAAGGCTTACTTTCTTCTCCACTTGGAAGCCTGCACAGAGAAAAAAAAAGTCACATGTTAATTGGAAGAAGAAAAAAGTCTTACAGCAAAAACTGAAGGTATTCTCAAATACCTTGCTCTGAGGACATATCACGGCCCTTCCTCATGGTACAGCTACTGTCACAACAACTGCATACCTGGTTAGGACCATATGCAGCAGTCCAGCTAAAAGGAAACAGTCTTGTTAAGTCATGGCTCGTCAGCATTCTACCATCACAATTATGGCAACATACCCATTGTTAGAGAACGAACAAGTCTTGTGCACAGTATCAGCAGGGGCATTTGCAGCTGTTGCCTTCAAGAGACATGCAATGTAGACCTGAAAACATCGGGAACACGTTACACTACAGCTAAAAAAAAAAAAAAGAAAGAAACACAACCTTAAACTCACCCCTGTACAATCACTCCTTACCAAGCTACTGTTCGATTGTTGAAATGTGAAGGCTTCCAGCTGAATCCCTAGCTCATTTGCTTGAGTTTGAGGCATGAACCGGGAACCAGAGTGTGTAATCTTCGTATCAATCAGGCACCTGA
>JAQMYL010000008.1:3614901-3627938 GCA_030014365.1 Clarias pachynema | reverse complement strand
TCTTGCTGTTACACCCTGGGTAGGAACAGCATCACCCTGTCCTGGAGGGTTCACATAGGTTGGTGGAGTAGGGATCACCGGGGGTGTTGGATAACGCCAAGTCAGGTTCTTCACTAGGTGCTGCAAGACTTGCTGTTGTTGAGAGGCCAAAGGATTTTGAAGCTGCAGTCCAAGTGGGGCTCCTACAGGGCTTCCAATTTGGGAAACACTCTGCATTGATTGAGAAGGTGAACCAGTATTCACATATGGTGAAGGCTGCTGAAGATTAGATTGAAGTCCTGCAGGAAGTTGAGGACTCTGCAAACCCAGCCATTGTGCTGCTGAGAATCCAACTACAAAAAGGAGCAGCACACTAAACCCCACTTGGTTGAACCCCATTGCTACCAACAGACAAACGCAAGCATACCAACCATGCCAAAGCACCTCCTATTTAAGCAAGTAATTCTACTCTTGATAATCTCTTCAACCTGTTCAGACACTTATCTTACACGTGCCAGTAATTAGAATTTTAGTGATCCTTGCATGTGATTGGATCAAGTGATTAATTGTTTTTGTCACATGACCTGGCCAATCATCTGGCTTAGTACATGTATGATAAGTAGCTTGGCTCAAACTAAATAGCTACAAATAGGTAACTTCACACTAAATATATATATATATATATTTTATTTTTTTTTATTTTTTATCATGTCAGACAAGGTATTATGAGCAGCTAGTCTGTAGGTTACATTTAAAATGTCCTGTGTTGATATTTTAGCAAATAATCAATCATCCTAATGGACTTATTTATAGCCTTATGATAACAGAAGATGGAAACTATACAGATGGTTTCTACAATTTAAAATGTTTTAGACAAAACCAAGCAATTCTGGGTCATTTTATAAAATACTGCTTTATAAAATAAATTATGCGAAACGACATGAATATTATAACTAGTGCTCCCAAATTGCCAGTAGTGTGTGTGTGTCCAGGGTGTATTCTGCTTTAAGTCTCCTGAGTTCCCTCGACCCTGTACACAGGATAAGCAATATAGAAGATGAACAAACGAATGAGTGCCTCTCATCTGGATGATTCATCTCATGTTCTAATGATAAGCTAGAATATTAAAAAGATGTACTGAAGCACTGCACAGGACCAGATTTCTCCAAAGGTTAGCAATGTTTAGATCATCTTCATTAGGATAAATGCTTGTTCCAATCATGTAATACTTGACAAAGGAATTACCATAGTGGCTATGCGTGTATGAAAATAAAAAATAAAAAGAATGATATATATATATATATATATATATATATTTAGCCATCATTGTATGTTCCTGAAAAAAACATCCATTGGAAATAAAGACAACATTCTTCAATGAGGTCTTTTTATTTACCTTTTTATTATTCAAGCCGGGTTGATATTGTATGGTTGATGTATCTGCACCAGAATCACGAAAACAGATGAAATACATGAACATTGCTCTTATAGATAAGCCTTCAGAATCACACTGGAAGTACACTGGAAATAAAAAATTAATACAGCACATATTTTATTCCAGGATTTCCACCGTATTTAGTATTAGATTTTTGTTGTTTTTATGAAGTCGCCGCTGGTAACGCACTCGATACCCTTCACTCTCGTTAGAGTTTAAAGGAAACCTAGTACTTAAGCATACTTAGTTTTGCTTCAAGATACATAAATCACAGACAGGACAGAGATCTGGCACAAATCTGTCCGAACTTGTAATGGTATGTAGTAAAATACGGAACAAAAGACAAAAACCTACAAAATAGATCACTCACAGATATGCTGGATCTTTAAATCAGTGACTGAAAGTTTCATGTACAATCATAAAAATGTTGAAACTGCCTCATAATGGATTTTATTACTTTTTTCAATTCACAAAGTCAGTTCTGCACCCTAAACAAACCGCTAATTATCCCACCCCCAAAACATGACTTGTTAACAGAAATATGAATCCACACGCGCGCGCACACACACACAGCTACAGAGAAAGTCCGGCATGACTACATCTGCTATCTGTTTCTTTATAATTCACACTCCCTCATTTACAGCTTCAAAACAACCCGACCAACCGCCTGTTGGAAACAGAACAGGCGGATTTGACTCCCTCAAAGTCTTTATAGGTTGACATTTGAGTAACTGTGGACAGATGGGCCCCGCTGAGAAGCCTGGTATGATCTCAGCGCTGCTCGTTCGACGTCTCCCGCAGGTCCAGCTCTAACTGTCCCACCTGCTCTTCTTCCGTTTGGGCGGATCCGGAACGGCGAAGCTGTCCTCGCCTCCTCTGTGTGAGCTCGCCCTGTCGCCGCCCTCCCTTTCTCCCCTCCCACTGTCCCTCTCCCGGCGGCCGCCGTCGCCATTGCGGCTGTCGCTGTGACGATCTCTATCCCTGTCGCGATTGCCGTAGCGATCCCTGTCCCCGTGCCGATCCCTGTCGCTGTGACGATGGTGGCTGTCGCTGTGCCGGCTCCTGTCTTGCCGGGAATCCTCTCTGGATGAAGAAGAAGAAGAGGAGGAGGAAGAGGAGGAGGAGGAGAAGGAGGAAGAGGACGAGGAGGAGGAGTAAGAGTCTGGCACCGAGCTCAGTGAGCCGGCACTGCTGAACCCGGCTAGCTTAGTGCCCAAACTGAAAGATGGAGGAGGAGGGGGCATGGGCGCGGAAGACGACAGCGTGCGGCTCCCTTCGGGGGCTCCGGAGGGCACGGAACTCAGACTGCCTGCGCTCGTCCAGCCTGAGGTGCTGTTCGACTGGGCGCTGAGCTTGGGAGATCTACCCGATGCTGCCACAAAGTGGTTCTTGTACTGAGCCTGGGGGAAAAGAAAAACAGCAGAGAGTAGTGGAGAAGTTAGTGGAAAGAACATTAAGGGGAAGAAATCAGTGTGACAATGAGCGTATAAGGACGGACCATAAGTTCAGAAAAATGCAGCACCTATTTCAAGAAAAGTCAGCATCCTTCAAGATGCATTGCACATCCAAGTACCAAAGTCTTTTGGTGCTGTATAAAAAGCTCTGAATGGGTCAGGAAGCAGTATAACCCATAAATGCTGGTTACCTGAAAGGCTTGCTTCATGGCAGCCATGCGATCCCCCATAGCTCCAGTAGGGGGTTTATAAGCCTCGTAGTTCCCGAGAGCAGAACCACTACCACCACCGCGCTCCTGGGTGGAGTTCACAGAGAAACAATCAGTTTCCAGAAGAATGAACTCAAAAAAATTTATTATGTGAACCAGGCAATAGATAAACATATTAGTAGTTTGGTCAGAAACCCACTGAAGAATCGGATCCTAAGCCTGGTCTCTCCCTGTAGCCGAGACCTCCGCCTCCGATGTTCAGCTTCTTTCCTTTTCCGCTCTTGAATCGGGACTTCCTGAACCAGGAGTTCTGGATGAGAATAAATAAATTTAGAGAAATGTATTATTATTATTATTATGTTTCAGCAGAGTAAAACGTATAACAACTGAACACGGTGGAGACTGCGGACGCACCTGCATGGCCAAATCCATCAGCTCCTTCGGGACGCTCTGATTCGCTCCCTCCAAATTACGAACAAGGTCACCGGCGAACGAGGTGTCTTTGATTGTGAGCAGCGTATAGGCCACACCCTTCTCTCCGGCACGACCCGTCCGACCGATGCGATGCGTGTGTGTGTCAATGTCCCGGGCGACGTCGTAATTTACGACGGTGCGGATGGAGGGAATGTCCAATCCACGAGCTGTGAAAAAAAATTTTTTCAATAAAATCACAGGAATTTTCGAAATGATGTAAAAAAATACAAAAATAAATAAAAATCAGGCAATGAGCGATAAAAAAAAATAAAATACAGGCAGTCCCCGACTTACAAACAAGTTCCGTCCTTAAGTCGGATTTGTTCCTAAGTCTAACAAAGTGAGTCTTTGACACAAATATCCAAATAAAGCATACCAATCCACTCAACTAAATCTCTGTCCATGTTCCAACCACTGCCATCTTGTGGCTAAAAACCGTAACCGCGCCTATAAATCATGAGAGGAATCCCAGACGCCATTTTGTCTCAGAGCTGTTTTCCACTGTATTGGACTGTGAACTCTGTTTTGTGGAAGATTTTCCGAAATTAGGATTATTCACCATATTCACCCATCATCATGCTCCCGGACTGATCCATTGAAATCGGTGAGGCAGACTAAATTCTCCCGCACACACACACACACACACACACACTATACCAGACATTTTATACATTCACTTACACAGTGAACATATTGTATATAATTGTAAGTATTGGCATCTGGTGCACTGCAGCGTCTATTATTTGTACAATACACGTGAGATACTTCCAGAATTTGTTCGCATTTACGAATGTTCGTAGAACCACGGTCCGTTCGCACTTGCGGAAATTCATAACTCGAATCTTTGCAAGTCTGGGACTACCTGTACACGGCTCCTAGCAGGATTTAGGATAAAATCAAAACAAATTTCGACAGGACACGTCACATGACATACTACATCCCTGACTTGCTCACCTGCGACATCAGTGGCCACCAAAACAGGCAAGTTCTTCTTCTTGAAGTCGCTGATGACCTTGTTCCTCTCGCTCTGGTCCATGTCTCCGTGCAGCAGGCCCAGGCTGTAGCCTTCCTGCTGCAGGTTAGTGGCCAGCTCGTCAGAGTTGGCCTTCTTAGTCACGAAAATGAGCACGGAGCCAGAGGAGGTGAACTCCACCAGCCTCCGCGTCAGCCACGCCCACTTATCTGAGCCGCTCTGCAACACCTCCACCAGCTGGGTCACGTCCTCGTTCGCCTGGAACAGAGAGAGAGAGAGAGAGAGAGAGAGAGAGAGAGAGAGAGAGAGAGAGAAAGTTTAACATTCTGCTGACAAATTTATAAACGCTCCCAGATGGCTTTATGGTCTTAATCTTGATGTACATTAAAGCCTTAAAATACTACAAGTATTAGTAATCCCTGCATGTCCAGCACTATTATGAAGGCGAATAAACTACCACACCTCTCCGATGTCCCCCTGCACTACGCGGATCGGGTCGATGAGAATGTCCCGCGCCAGCTTCTCGATCTTCTTCCTGAACGTAGCACTGAACAGCAGAGCTGAAAGAGAAAGCAATAAGACAACATGCATATAAGGAAAGAAAGATAGAAAACCTGTTTTTTTTCCCCCCTTACTTAAAGATGACTTCAGATTTATACAACTACGCAATAAATAAGAGAAATATTCATTTAAAAAAAAAAAAGAAAAAAGAAAAGAAAAAAAAACCACTAGTGATACCGTTGTTTATAAATTATTTTTTTTTTACATTTTTGAAGATTGTTTTGCGCAGCCTGTACTTTTAATATTCTAATTAGGCCCAACCTCCCTTCCATGGCACTAACATCACGTGATCCGAGACCTTGTTATAATAAAATATAAAAAGTTTCAAGCTTTTTACGGAATCTGCCAGGAAAACCCCTTCACTTGTTTTCACTTAGTTTTTGACATCTTGTTTGTTTCGACACTTTGTCACGTGACTTTGGCATACTCATTAATATGCATTAGTGTCTGCCAAAAGATGGGCGTGTACACAGGATCTGCCTGGTCTGTGCTCAATTATTTCTGTCTATACAACGCACTGTATTTGCTATAGTGACTTTAATTTTTTTTTCTCGAATAAGATTGGTCAAAAGGATTATATATCACAGGATTATATTTAAGCGGAATTGTATAGCAGATGTTTAACATAAACCCGAAGCTGATCTAAAAGCGTATTATTTCTTTATTTACACAAAGAAAAGTAAATAATCGTTCACACTGTGATGTCTTCTGGAAGGAGACTGTGTGTAGCTGCTGTAACATGGACTTACATATTCCACAACATTAAAAGTAACTATAAAGGGAAAATCCTTGGAAAAGGTTGATTTTTTTTTTTTATGATATAAGGGCGTTTTCCATTTAAATTTCAAAGTAGATGAAAAGGTCTATATGTGACCTCAAGCTCGGCTAAATACACCTAAAATTGGCTGAGAACACCCACTAAAATTCATTCAGTAGTTTTTACATGATGCACAAACAAGACCAATTATTTCCTTGCAAATATCTTCAATGTATAGATGCGTCAACTTTACAGTTTTATTATGCGTATAAATAAGTAGATGATGCAGCCTGGACGTGCACATGGTTCATTCAATCTTGACCCCGCCTCATTTCTTCAGATTGAATGAAATGAAGTGATGTAGACTAAATTTAAGAAATGGGAACGAAATGTTTTACTGTGACAGGCTGCAAAGCGCCTAAAGGTACAATTTTAAAATTAGCCGTCTATGTACCAACCTCATTTCACCTCTCGTCTTTTTTTTAATGATATATGTGTTTGCGAGCCTCTGTTTCTTGTCAGTCTTTGCATAAAACAACCTCGTATTCATATAAAATGTAGGTGTGGTGGTACGAGAGGCACTTACTCTGTCGGTCTGGTCTGACGTGGCTGGCGATGGATCTCACTTGATACTCTGGAAAGCAAATCCAAATCAGAAACACACCGTCGCAAAAATATTCATCCTTTATTACGGACAAGTATAACGGATGCGAACACGAGGTAGGAGCAGGAGCGCTTGGACTCACCGAAGCCCATATCAAACATACGATCAGCCTCGTCAAAAACCAGGTAGGTCACTCTCTGCAGGGATGTCGCCTTCTTCTTTATGTGATCGATCAGGCGACCCTGTGTGTGTGTGTGTGTGTGTGTGTGCGTCATATCACAAAATTGTTTGAGATCAAAACAGAACACGAAAATCAGTAAAACAGTACATCTCCCATGAGTTGGAAAGAATCACGATTAGTACAGGTAGTGCCCGATTTATGAAAATTCGAGTTACGAGTTTCCGCAGGAACAAATCATGAAAGTAGCTCACATGTATTGTACACAAAATACACACTGCAATGCATCAGATACCAATATTTACAATTATATACAATATTTCCAGTGTGTAAGTAAATGTATAAAATGTCCAAAGTCCGGTATATTGTACACGTGTGCGAGAAATGAGTCACGGCCTCACCGGTTTCAATAAAACACAATGATGGAAGATGTCTGTCCTGTAAAGCTGTCCTGATGGTGAATAATCCTAATTTCTGAAAACTTTGAGACAAAACGGCGTCTGGGATTCCCCTCGCGATTTAAAAGCACAGAGACAACACTGTTAATTGTTAAAAGCGCTATACAAATAAATTGAATTGAATCGTCATTGTCGCAAAGCAGCTTTACACAATCAAAAGAATTATTTAAAAATTTTTTTTACATTGTTACATTTCACATGTGCACGTTTCATTTCCTTAGGCGCAGTTACGGTTTTTGGCCACGTGATGGCAGTGTGGGGAGGGGGGGGGGGATTTAGTCAAGTGGATTTGTATGCTTTACGTTGTATATTCGTGTCAAAGACTCGCTTTGTCGGACTTGAGAACAAATCTGACTTACGCGCGGGCTCCCGGAGCGGTACTCGTTTGTAAATCGGGGACGACCTGTACTGCAAAATACATGATACAAAATGTTACACGGTGACGTTCCGATCTTACCGGGGTACAGACGACGATCTCGGCGCCTTCCTGTAGAGCCTTGGCCTGTTCCCACATACTGCCTCCTCCGTACACGGCCACCGAGCGCAACCCGTAGGCCTTGCCGAAGCGCTTACACTCGGTGTGGATCTAAACACGCAAAACACACAGCTAGTCATCATCAGGAAAAACAAACAAATAAATAAATAAAATAATCAAACATGACGAGCTCCAATCTGGCTCCGCATACACACACACACACACACACACACACACACCGTATGTGCACTGAGTCATTTTAATTGCTCATATGGTGTTACTATGGCATCAACATGGTATTACTATGGACTGCATCCTTTAATCTACAGTATTAAATGTTTATTATAAAATGTTCCTCGTGAAAGCTCAAACAAGAGTACACAGATTAAAAGTGTTTCATAATGAACCCGAACACACACAGAGAACGTTCTAGCGAGCACATCACCTGCTGACAGAGCTCTCTGGTGGGGCAGACGATCACAGCGATGGGTCCCTCGCCCTGCTCCAGCTCCTTCTGATCCATGATGTGCACCAGCATCGGCCAGATGAAGGCGGCCGTCTTGCCGCTACCCGTCTTGGCGATGCCGATGATGTCTCTGCCGCTCAGTGCTATAGGGACACCCTAACCAAAGGAAACAAACAAAAAAAAAAAAAAAAACTGGTTAACCTACACTTTATACATTACACTAAGAAAGCCTTCGTATTGGCTGGAAGGATTAAGTGAAGAACCTGGCACTGGATGGGCGTGGGTTGCGTGTACTCGGACTTGCGGATCTGGTTCATGAGCTGCTCGTCGAAGCCGAAATGAGCGAAACTGGTGCAGGGCTTGGGAGGAGCCGCGCCGGACACCTGTCCGTCAAAAAACATGCATAGAGAGAGACTTGTTGTACAGAACAGATAGAAGATGAAGAAGAAAAAGAGGAGGGAGATCACTAACCCTGAGGTTGAGTTTGTGTCTCAGCTCCACCACTTGAGTTCCGGTCAAGCTGTTGAGCTCTTCATGCTCGTTGTAGAAGTTCTTCTCGAAAGGAGAGTAGTCGATCTACGGGAAGGTCACAAGACAAACTTAACAAAAAACAAATACTGATAGATACAGCTTATACAACATCCCCCATCAGAGTCGTTTATATATACATATACACATATACACACAGCGTTTATGGAATTTTCTATTGCATAGTCCTGACGAATCTATTGAAAAGCCCTATGAAGCTCACACACACACTCATCATGATGGGTCTGACTGCGCCTATTGAACATGACACAGTACAGATGTTATTATTATTATTGTGATAATATATATATATTTTTTTTACCTGTTTAATCAGTCAAGGTACAAAGTTTTAGGCTTTTGTTCTCTTTCACCCTAAAACACCATCTTTGACTTGAGCCAAGTCAAACATCTTACAACTTAAAATTAAAATGCTCTCCATTTGCTCGGACAGAGTGAGGGCGCTGCATTACTTCATCTTTCAAGCAAAAAGATTTTCGCATTAGGGCCACTGGATCGGTTACGAGAACACTTCACCGCACGGATGGTTAGTTTTGATCACAATGAATGGTTCCGGGCTCGGGAACCGAACTCGAGTCTCCTGGTTAAAAGGTGGTCATGAGAATGATACTTTATATCCGGGGACGGATCTGAAATCTGGTTTCTAAAAAAAACGTAAGCAGATGTCACGTAAAACAGTGCCGTCACTTGAAATTTTTCCCAAAAGGCGTAGCACGAAGATCGACTTCCTCGTTCTCTTCTTTTTCTTTGTCTTTAATGGCGGCTCGGAAAAAGAACTAAGTGAATACTGCCACCTACTGTACCAGAGGATGCAAATACGCACGTGTACCCGAGAACGGAAAAAAATAATAATGTGAACGCTGGCCGATGGGGAGGAATCGTTCCTGACTTCAATTACTACAGATTTTTCTAACTCTGAACCTGATAGACATCGAGGAGTTTTTATGGAGAATACATACCAGGACTGCAATGTTGAAAGCATATAAAAGTTTGCATGCATTCAATTTGATAGAGATACAATTGAAAGTAGCCTTGACTGTTTTTCTCTCTGATTGAGTCGTGCGTGTGTGTGTATGTACTCTATACTGTATATATCATATATTGTACATAGAGCGACAGTAGAGTTACCTCAGAGTGATCAATAGGAGGCAGTGGCATGATGATCTTTTTAGTGGTAGGAGGAATGGGGTTCCCGTCACTGTCGTACTCCACGTTCTCCTCCTCTTCCTCCGGGATCAGCCCGGCTGTCGGGTTCTCCGCCATATAACGGAAATAAGCCTCCTGCACGCAAACAGAGCATCGAGTCACGCAGGACGGGTTAGAAAAAAACGTTACAGGTCCCTAAACTATCACGACTGCGCCTCTATGACGTTTCTGGAGGGAAATAACAGGTAACCAAATGACTGCTAATGAGGCTGGGGCAGTTACCTGGCATATTATCGACTTCTCAGGGGCAACATGCCAGAGCATTTCATGTAAATAAGACACAACAACATGTTAGTGGCCTAAATGTCACGGTTAGCAATGACACAGCCAAAATTGTTCAATGTGATGTCATTGTTACATTAATTAATCTTTTGATCAAAATGGCTAGCGTTTACGTCTAGCCGTTCATGAACCTGCGTGCGCTCCGAACTCGAGCGGATCGGTCTATGACTGTGGAAAATACTACACGGCTTCTCTGAGCGCTCGACACAACCCGACCTGTGAATTCTTTAATATGCACAAGGGTTACATGGACAGGTAGACAGATGAGCTAAGGAAATGAAAGAGAGGAGATGATACAGATCGAGGCAAAGCGGTTCTTGAAGTTAGAGGTATGCTGATAGTGTGGTCACTCACTTGCTCATCTTCCTCTTCGATGTCATCTCGAATACCCCTGGAAGAAAAAAACGGAGAAAAAAAAACTTCCCTGCGACTCGCTCAAATCACCCGTGGAAGAAGCCTTAAGTGTATTTAAACAATCCCCATATTGTGCCCACCCCCATATTCTTTATTTTTAAACTTCCCGTATCATCTACACATAGATAAACATATCTGATAATTAAAGTCTTGCTAAATAACGGTCACTTGTTGAAGAAGTGCTGAACCCAATATTAGTATTCCTGATACGGAGCTCTAATGTCCGGTGAGAACGCTTACTTGGTCAGCTTTTTCTCCTTTTCCTTGTCCTCGAGTTTCCTCATGTCCTTGGCTGCTTGGTTCTATTTGGTGTTTGAGAAAATAAGAGAGAGAGAGAAACAAATCATTAGTTATAAATGGACATATGTGCAAACTTTTTTTTTTTTTGCGAGATCTCACAGACATTTTTTTTTGCAAGGTCTCGAACATTTTTTTTTGTTCTTTTTCGTGTAAAATTTTTGCACGTTCTTGCCAAAAAAAAAAAAAAAAAAAGTTAAACATTTTTTCTTGCGAGATCTTGCGAACAGTTTTTTTTTGAGAGATTTCGTTTTTTTTTTTTTTTGCGAGATCTTGCAAGCATTTTTTTTGGCGAGATCTCACAGAAATTTTTTATTTGGTGAGATGTTGCAAACACTTATTTTTTGCGAGATCTTGGACATTTTTTGGGGGGCAGTATCATTGGGAACATGTTTTTTTTTTCCCTCCCAGAAATCTTAAACATTTTTTGGCGAGATCTCCAACTTTTTTTTTTTTTTTGGCAAGAACGTGCGAACAATTTTTTTGCAAGATCCTGCAAACACTTTTTGCGGGATCTCGCAAAACTTGACTTTTCAGCGTTACCAATTAAGTTTAGCAGGTGCCAGTAATGCCAACCTGCGATTCGTGTGTGGCTGCGCTGACTTGTTTAAACTATTTAATACATTTGAAATAGAGATGCACAAATTGATTAGCCGGTGAACGGAACCGGCTGTTTTTCAGTTTTATCAGAAACGGATCGGATCGTGTCAAGCCCCAGCAGCGTCAAACTGCCACTGTTAAGCCCTTGAGCAAGGCCCTCAAGGGGGGCTGAATACTAATGCAACCACAAGCTTGATTTGTAAATGCTTTTGCACCAGGACCGCATCGGCAGAACACACGTGATATCAGGGAGTGTGATCTCACCTCCACCTCAGCCATAAAGGCATCAAGGGGGTCGTCTTCGCTGTCCGATCCTCCTTCACCTCCTCCTCCTCCTCCACTCCCTCCTCCTCCTCCTCCAGACTGCATCTGCTGCCTGGTAGGAGAGTTCTCTGCGGGGATGTACGGCAGATCCGCCGCACCAGATTCCTCCTCGTCATCCTCGAAATAACTTGGGGAGAAGCAGACGATTTGAAAAAGTGTTGTAAAAGATAAAAAGATAATTAATATCTATTGGCGCAGGTGTTTGTTTACATTGAGCAAGCAGCTTATTAGGGCCCAAGCACTATAAGATGCGCAGGACCCTCTTGTCTTCCTAAGGATTCTTTTTTTTCCCCCACCCTTTTGGGCTTTTTGTGGGTCTTAACATGCTGAAAAACATGCTGAATCTGCTGCCATTATGATGCTTGCACGTCGCGTGGTCCGGGGCCCTCACACGAGATTTTTCTGCATAGCTCATTCACACTTTCACGTAGGCACGCGGAACTCGGTACACATTTAGAGCTCATTGAGCCGAACTTTCGCACTGCATGTCCTGGGCTCAACTCAACAGGTGGCCAGTTATTTTGGGTCGTTCCCAAAAATGCACCCGATAGATTTTGATGTACTCCTCCTAGGGAATTTATACGATCGCCAACAAACCGGGCCAATGTGATCTAAAGACATTAAGGATGCAAAATTGCACAGAGTTTTTTGATATCTCAAACGGGTCAGCCGTGATAATGCCTTAAACTTGCGCTGAAAAATGATTAATAACTTTCTGTGTGGCCTTATATTGAGTGACACTATATTCAGTGACATCACATTGAGTAACATCATCGTGTGAGACCTTTTTTTTTACCAGCATCTGCGGCATATTCTACATACGTACACACCAAAAATGTTAACACTCACACAAACACACGCATGCACACACACACACAGATTACAAATGTTGACACTCTCACACTCAGCACACACACTAACGCACTCAACTAATATTTAGGGCCTAAACTGACATTAGCCCTATATAGTGTCTGAAATGTGCAAATGTTGTATGGTGCACCCGGGGCAGCGATGGCTTTTTATAGGTCTTAACACACTCAAATAACACACAGGTTGTGCGGTGGACCCGGGGTGGTGATGGCGCAGGGTGCTTGGGCCCGTCATCGTTGCTTGCAACTATATTTTTATTATTATTTTAAAGAAGCGGCACATAACTGTTCATAACATCGCTTTTACTCAGCATTTTGATTTCACTTGTGTTAAAGTGCCCCTATTATGCCATTTTAAAGGTTGCTAATATTGCTTTATGAGTCTCTTAAAACAGGTTTACATGTATGCAAGGTCAAAAAACACTTTAGTTTTCTTCAAAAATAGATTTAATTTTACCCCATTTCTAAATGATTCG
>JAQMYL010000008.1:3575026-3590377 GCA_030014365.1 Clarias pachynema | reverse complement strand
ACAGTTCTACTCAGCCGTCATTGAATCCGTCCTGTGCACTTCAATAACTGTCTGGTTTGGCTCAGCTACGAAAGCAGGCTCCAGAAGACTACAAAGGACGGTTCGGACGGCTGAAAGAATTTTTGGCACCCCCCTGCCCACGCTGCAACTGTATATATCCAGAGTGAAGAAAAGGGCTCGGAATATCACTTTGGACCCCTCACACCCAAGCCGCCTTCTCTTTGAACTTTTGCCGTCTGGTCGACGCTACAGAGCACCAAACAACAGGACAGTCAGGCACATGAACAGTTTTTTCCCCAGGCAATTTACCTCATGAACAGTTAATCATTCTTCTCACTGTGCAATAAATATATGTGCAATATTGTGTGCAATACAGATATTTATTTAACTTATTTGATAGAATCCCACACCCTACTCCATTTGTTGTTACCTTTTTCTTTTCTTTTTTTGTCGTGGTGTTTTGTCTTGTCATTTGCTTTGCATTGTCTGAAATTTTTCTCCTGACTAAACATTTGATCATGATCCAAGAGTCTACAAAAGGCACTAATTTTGTTTCTTTCCTTCAGTTTTCAGGCTTGGAAATACAGTGAGTTCGATCGATGCAGCTAAGAACGCCCTTTACCTCACCGACCCTGTGCTGCGGTTATGCATCACCGTATCCAATCTGAACCGCGCCCTCTATTTCATCTGTGACAACGCGCTCTGGGCGAAAAGCATCGGCCTCATCCAAGACATCGATAAGGACAAATGGAACCTAAATGCCACCCGGTATTACTTTTTCTCCCTGGTGATGAATCTGGTCCAGGACGCGTACACGATTGCCAGGCTCGTGGTCCAGAAGTCTCGAGACGGAAAATATCATCAGAAAGTCGACCGTCACCTGAATGAGAGTCCGGACGCAGCCACTGTCGTGATCCCACAGCTCGATGCGTTTCTGTTCCTACTAATCGAGAGCCTTCGAAATCAACCGGCTCTGGTTCTCGACGTGTTAAAGAATGTGTGTGATATTTTCATTCCTTTAGATAAACTCGGAGTTTACAGGACAAATGAAGGCGTCACAGGACTGTGTGGACTTGTTTCATCTCTTATAGGAATACTGTTGGTCCTGAAGCCCAGTCTGAAAAACAAACCATAAGAGAAGGAGTGCAGGCTAGAAGCCCTGACAGGAAGTGCTTTCGGACATCAAGTACTCATAAAAGCTGATACAAATCTACAAATAATCCTGAATTGAACTAATATCTTGGATCGATCACTTTTATAGATTTGGAAAAAATTAAATTTATTAATGGAAATAATATGCAGGACAAATATTTATTATAATTTAAGTAAATTCTTAATAAATTCTTTCTTTGCATGTTCCAGCTTGTGGGACCTACTAGGGTCAGGGCGCAGTGTACGACACCTCTGTTGCAGATGGGGTTAAGGGCCTTGCTCAAGGGCCCACGATGGCAGCCGGGTGGAGGTGGGGCTTGGACCATGACCTTCTGATGATCAACCCAAATCCTTAACTCGCTGAGCTACCTGCTCCGATATTAATATTTTGAATCTAAAATTAAATGCGCTTTTTGATTTTATACGAGAGACATATTTTCACATAGCTGATGACACACACATGTCTACAGTATGTGAATGATTAGACATTTCATCGCTTCTACTGAATGATTTGATATGAACTGACGCCTTGTTTTGATCTGGATGAGTTGAATGATGTCTCTTTTATATATTTAAACAAATGATCAAAATGTTAAGGCTTTTACAGTCTGAACAGCCATCAGATCTTTTCTGAGATCTTTTAAGAGAATTTATACTGCCTGGGCAAAAAAAGAATTCAAACACACTCACTTTCAGCTTTAAATGCAGCACACAATGTGGTGTCCGGTTCATGTGTGTGAATGAGTCCTGGAATATGGTCCGTACTATCAGGGAAGAAAAACTCCATAGATGTGATAACTTGGTCATTCAGTACATTCAGGTTGTCAGCTGACTTCATTTTATTGCCACATAACGTTGCTGAGTCTAGACCTGAGGAACTGAAGCAACCCCAGATCATAACACTGTCTCCAGAGGCTTGTACAGTGGACACTATGCATGATGGGTGCATCGCTTCCCTTCTTACCCTGACACGCCCTGGAATAGACTCAATCTGGATTTATGAGACCACATGAACTTTTTTCCATTGCTCCAAAGTTCAATTGTTATGTTTTTCTGAATAGTCTCACTAGCAAGTGGTTTTCTTATGGACACACAGCTGATTAGTCTCAATCCTGTGAATTCTCATTACATGGTGTGTGTATGAAAATGCTCTTACTGTCACTATTAAACGTAGCTCTGGTTTTAATGCTAAATTTCTTCCCATGCAACGTCACCAACCGTTTAAGTGATCTCCTTTAATAACACTACGTGGAATACTGTTTTTATAGGAAATAAACTTTCAAACATCTGATGGACTTAAATTAAATATAAAATGCATCTTTTTAAGTGATTTGTGCAGTTATGGCTACAGTTATATCAATCTCACAGATCTTGAAATCTGCAATAAATGTAAATTAAGTTGGATTGACAGAGTCAGTGTACTTCTCTTGTTCATCATCTTAATACTGTATTCTTTCCCAAAGTTTCGGATTTCATAGCTAGAACCTATTACAGCTTAAGCAGCCAGTTGGAATGTAATAGCTAACATGTAAATCAGTTTCTATCAGTCTTACCACAGAATCATGAAGTAGCTACCACTGAACCAACTACCACCAGTGATACCATAGCAACTATTTAGCAACATCATGGCAAACCCCTGGGATACCATAAGAATAGCTAATTCCTGTCAGACTTAGTAACCATTATGGTATACTATAGAAACCTATTATCACAACTCTAGCATACCTACCAACGCAATCTTATCACTTACCAGCAATACATACTGTAGTTGTTACCTCACCAGCTTTGTTTGTCTCTTGTTAAATAAATAGTGCAAAAAAACCCACAGACGTAGTGTGTAATGTTACCATGACTTATATTACTCATCCACGAGTCATGATGAGAAGCCGGTATCTCATGTATTTTTCGTTCACTCGAGGCAATCGTGTGTATCGTATCCTCTAAACAGCTTTTTAGAGACTCTTAGTTGTAATATTTACTGAGTTGTGCGTTAGCACAGATTATCTACAACATAGTCCTACAGGTTTATATTAGGATACTCATTCTATTGCATTTTTATTTTCACAGTACCACCTTATATAAGTTTTGACATTCATATTCTACAGATCCGCTCGCTTTCTCTCTCTGTCCTCCCTCAGATGCTTTAAAACCTGCCAGTAGAATTTGCTATTGGCAGTCTGGCCCTTGGGGATGATGATGAGCATATGCTGGGTCGAGCTGGGGACCTGCCTGGCCATTTTCTGCCCTATGTGCACCTGTTGGTGTGTTACAAAACTAGTCCTGAAACCTCTTGATAGTATACTGTATATACACTGAGTATCTGTGGTATAATGGCATACACTAGGTGATACTATGAAAACAAAAATGCAATAAAATAAGTGTGTTAATATAGACATGTCAGACTACATTGTATATTTCATGTGTTTGTTTGTTTTTTTGTAATAATGAGCAGTGTATTTTTGGAAGGAGTCTCCAGTGTCAGAGATTTGTGATGAGATCTCTGGCTTTTTGCTGTTGCAAGTTCCATCTGAGGTAAATATTCAAAAAGAAAAAGCTGTAACAGCCAGTCCCTTGATGTTAACACTTTTTGTTCCCTTACAGCTTATAGCTGTTGATGATTAAATTCGTTCTTTTCTTGTACAAAGGATTCCTAGTGTAAAAATGATTGACAACTTTATATGACATATTAATAAGAGCTGTGGAATGAAAGGTCAGCCAAATTATCATTTTAAATAAAACTATTTTTTAGCAGCATATGATTAAAAAACAATGTTATTGTTATATGTATAACTAATTCTAAATCAATCTTAGTATGGTTTATACTTGAAAAGATCTTTTTTGTTATCCCAGTCGTACCGGAAACTTTGACCTCCTGTCGCGTTGATGTCGTAAAACAGTTCAGTAGTTGCGCAATTTCCGGCACGGCGCCATTTTAAGAAAGAGTGCTGCACGGAGAACAAGAAAGCCAACACCGGCCGAAACGTTTAATCATTTCTTTTTATTTACCGAGTCAGTAAAATTGTTCTGGGAAAGTGTTAAGAAAGCCAGGACGATTTTTTTCATCGAGCTCGGAGATTCACTTTGCTGTTGGATGCAGAGCTGAGGTAATATAATGGTTTGTCAGAAAGGCCATGTTGTCTCGTGAGCCTGTGAGAAAGTGTTAGCTTAGCATCGTCTGCCCGACTCACTCGATAAACGTGAGAAACGACGAGTCTCGCTAAGTGGCGGTTTTAGTTTAGATTTCTCACAGGGATTAAATGTTGGTAAGCACACGTTTATGCAGAGTTGCATATATAGAAGTAACGTCTAGTTGTTTTGGCGGTTTGTAGCTACAGTTACGTTGTTTTCGTGGATAAATAATAATGCTAATAAGACTAGGTCAGTTGGTTTGTTGGCGAACTAGCATGCTAACGCGCTGCTCTAACCAAAATAGTTTGTCTTATACTTATTTAGTGCTTTCGCGTTTGTGATTTTTGCAGGAAAAATGTTTACATTTATTGCAAAAAAATGTTTTTTTTTTTCGTAAACATAACTAGGGCTGTGCGATTTGAGCAAAAATAATCACATTGCAATTATTTTGCACAAATTGCGATTTAAACTATACATTTTATATTCAAACAATTACATTACAATACATTGCAGTCTTTTTTGCGTACATGTTTTTTTACAGGTACATATTTTTAATGTAGTTTTAATTATTTATTACACTAAATTTGTTAATTGTATATTTATTATATATAATTATATAATGTTTTTTTTTGTTTTGTTTTTAAAAAAATATTTTTAAATATTTAGTTTTTATTAAAAAAAAAATCGTAATACATTGCAGACTTTTTTTTGATTAAATAATTTTACAGGTCCATATTGCGATTTCTAGTTATTTTTGTTTTATTTATTAATTATATAATTAATATTTATGTAAAATAGTTGATATTTGTTTTTTTAAATATAAAATGCATATTATTTTGCGTACATTTATTCGTAATTTAAAGAGTAATCAAAAAAATCCTTGCAGTCTTTTTGCGATAAAGTAATTGCACGTTGTTGTTTTTTTGTGCAATTTCTTGTGCAGCACTAGTAATAAGGGTATTTCATATTTCTGTTAAATCTTTTGACTTGAGTGTATATTTGAGTTTAGGACTGCATTAGTAAACTTTATACTGTTATAGATGTTGGAGATTATGTTCACTTGCTGAAGTATTTAGTATTTTATCTATGTGATTATACAAAAAAAAATGAGAATATTTTTGGGTAAATGTCATAATTATGACTGCATTAGTTGAGCAAAAAAAAAAATCACATTGCAATTATTTTTAACTCATTTTGATTTAAACTGCACTACTTAAATTGTTACATAAACAGTTTTATTTTAAACATTTTAACGTCAAATAATTGGACAAATGGTCTCATTAAGAGGATGTTTATCAGTATTTGTCAACTCAAAATTATATTAAAAAAACATAATTTCTTTTTGCATATAATTCCAACAAATATTTAAGTTGAAAATCTGTTGTATTGCATAATCCTAATACTTTCAGCACAATTGGGATCTCTGTTAATTTTCCTTATTCTAGATTAATACAGCTAAAAGTGTAAAATTTTCATCTCTAACTTTAACCAGTCATAAATGGTGTCAGCGTCGGTCACATGGGGTTTAGGCAATGTGGAAAAAAACGGTCACTCATGTACTAGATTATACTTTAATCAGTTATAGTACACACTATGATTTGTGCCTAAACAAAGAAAGCCTCTTGACTAGACGAAGCAGTCCAAGTCTGTCGTTTTTAACATTCTCTTTGTCACCCACAGGTGAAAGATGACTCAGTTTCTGCCCCCGAACCTGCTGGCACTGTTTGCCCCGCGGGATCCGATACCGTTCCTGCCTCAGTTGGAGAAACTTCCTCATGAAAAGCATCACAACCAGCCTTACTCGGGCATCGCCCCTTTCATCAAGCACTTCGAGGTACGCTTTGAGCGCTCAGATTGTACGGATATGCAACACAGATAGGCAACACGCAATGCATCTTCTTGTTTGTTTGTTTTTGTTTTTTTGACAGAATGATTGGTAGAAATAAGACCAGATGATCTATTATGTATAAATTAGTGTGGCAAGGTTATGTTCGCTTTCCCTTGTGTAAATTGTTTCTATTCAAAGTTCCCATCAAGTTTAATTGTGTCCACAACCTAAGATAAGCCAAGGTCCCTCGGGTTCATGTGATGGACACACAGCATCCTTATCAAGTGTAATCTGAAAATAACATTTAAGCCGGGTATAATAATCCAAATCACAGGCATCTTTAAATCGCAATAGTTTAGTTATGTCCAGAGGCTGATACTGAGAGCTTCTCGTTTCTGTAACTGTCTCTATTCGTTTCATTTCCTCACTTGCTCCTTCAAAACAATGGCCACAGATAGGAAAAAATAAGCAGACAAACGTGTTTAAGCAACTTACCTTAAACATGTTTGTTTAGTATACTAAAAGGAGACGTGTATACTTTTGTACATCTTGCAGTTGCACCCTGAGATTGTGTAGTGTTTAGTTTTCTTTAATGTTTGTGTGGATGTCCGATACATTATGAACTGTGCCTTTTTTTGTTTCCTTTTAAACACTTAGGATCCTAGAGATGCTCCGCCACCGACAAGAGCCGAAACGCGAGAGGAGAGACTGGAAAGAAAGGTTGGAAGTTTTACTATGATGTCATCAGTGTATTTGTGAAATATTTGGTATAATAATATTCTAGACTTTAACGTATCTTTTAAATAACTACTCGAATCACAGAGGCGTGAGAAGATGGAGAGGAGGCAAGGAGTCGTAGAAACCGAGCTGAAGTTATGTAAGTGCACCAGGCATGCAAACCTATTACATTTTATTATAGCGTTTTTAATAGTGCACATTATAAAAAAAAAGCAACTTACTACAAATGTAAAAATACGTTTTATAAAACCGTGTATATAGAATTAACGCACTCATCTTTTCTACTATTCTTTACAGGGGATCCTCACAATGACCCGAACGCACAAGGAGACGCTTTCAAGACCTTATTCGTAGCTCGTATTGTGAGTTTCTTAATTTTTATCTGACTCAAATGTTCTTTCCTTTGCATTTTTTTTTTTTTTTTTTTTAAATTATGGAAATTTTTTTTTTGCACAGAACTATGATACAACAGAGTCCAAACTGCGTCGTGAGTTTGAGGTCTACGGCCCCATCAAACGAGTGAGTCGTTCATTCCTTTTCTTTATTAATTCAGATTTTTGGTACCTAAAAAGATGTTTTGTCTGTGCTGGATCTCTCCCCGCACTGCGCATAAATCTTCATTCATGGACGTCTTCTTTCTGTGCTTCTGTCTGTGGAGAAATTCAATTATTTGTCACGTACGTTCCAGCACGGTGAAATTACTTCTTTGCATATCCAATTTCCGATCAGTCTTTAACGGTTTGAGCCACCTCTGCTGAAGTCTTTTGAGTCTTCCTGCTTTGAATTGGTGTGTCCTGACCGATAACGTGTGTTCGGTTGTAGATCTACATCGTGTACAACAAGAGGACAGGAAAGCCACGCGGCTACGCCTTCATCGAGTATGAACATGAGCGAGACATGCACTGTGAGTAGACCCTCCTTCTCAAAGATCCCAACAGTTCAGGTTCCTCAACCTGTTTCTCTGATCAGATTTGTGTTATCTGTGCCCACTCGGATAAACCAGATTAAACCGGTTTGATATAGTTAAGATTACAAAAAAAAACATGGGCTTTGGAAGTGTTGGCTAACGGCCCTGTGTGTGTGTTTGTGTGCGTGTGTGTGTGACTCAGTGTTTCTGTTCCCATCTGTGATTGTGTGGTGTGAGTGAACGGGTGTCCTGTTGGGTGGGCGGGGCATTTCAAGTCAGTGTGACTGTGCATTCTGACGAATATGTCGCCGCTCTACGGCATCTCTGTAGCGTTTAGGCGATGAGACACACAGGAGAGAGTGTGTATGTGTTCCAGTCGGAGCAGCGGTGGTAAGCTAGAGGCCGAGCCTTCTTTAGCGCCAAGGTGACATTTAAAAAAAAAATTAAAAAATTAAAAAACGCACACAAAACCTACACACCTGTCTGTCTGTTCAACAACACGAAGGTTTCTGAGGCGAGTCTGTTGCTGAGTGAAGTGTTGCAAGCGCAATGCAAGATCCATGCCGTGTATTAATTGTGTGTTGTTCTCGTTGCTACTGCAGCCGCCTATCTCTGATGGCTATTGGCCAGAGCTGGCTTGCAGATCATGGTGATGGTTTTGATACATCTACACCCTACTACCACAGCTCAGTATATGGTTGGTATGATGGGTTTGTATGATGGGTAAGATTTCTTTACACCCTCATCTACTTCTAGGCTGCGACGAGGCACACGTTCATCGGACCAAAGTACCAAAGATGTGACCTTTCACTTTCCCCTCTCTTAAAAAAATAAATACATACAATTTGGTCCGTGAACGTCCCTCGTGGTAGGTTTAGGGAGCGGGTGTCTGGAGTCAACCTCTCCCGTTAAAGCCGCCGCTTCGTGTTAACGTTAAAGCCCAGGGTGTACTCTGCAACATTTACATGGGTTTGTTGAGATTTAAAATCCCAAGCTGAGGTAGAAACCCGGGAGGACGGATGCATATGCGAATGCGACATTCCATTTTTTTGTTAGGAGTTTAACCATAGCGGGAGAAATCCCTGTGCCACGGTATGTTTATGTCCCTGAAATCATCCTGACCCATCTAAATCTTACAGAGTATAGTCCTTTGATTGGCTTTAATGGGGAAGGTTCATCAAAGGCAGTCTGCTATCTGATAAATAAATTAAAAAAAGCTAGTATATTATGTCAAGGACGATTAGGAGTTAGTTACTGATCTAGAAACATACAGAATTATGAACACCTGAGAGCATACAGATTTTATAATTTAGCTTTGACTAATAATAGCCTTACATCAGTTTGAGAAACCTTTTATAGAGAATAGTTTTATTTTTAAAGGTTATCTAGGTTTTATGTTCCTTCCCCCTTTGTCCATTTTCTCCTCTGTGCCTTATGATTTCCTAATTTAAGCTTGAGCTTCAGCGTAACGTAACCTGAACTTCGACCTTAACTGGCGTTTAAACGATTTAGGTCTAGAAATGATACTAATTACCCAGCGGAGTATATAATAAACAGGGGTGGACAAATCATAAATGAAGTAGCTCCAAAAAGAAAAGTGTTTTAATACGGAGTAAGACCTAACATGTAGAGAAGACTGTGTGGAAGTGGTGCCGAATAGAAGCAGAGGAAGAGTTCGAGACACAGAATATATCAAGATCGGGGGAAGAAAGCAAGGCTGGACTGGACAATCAGCTTTACAGGGCTATGAGATGAGGGAGAATGAGACCTACAGTTGACAGTAATGCCACCTACTGAATTCCAGCTGCTGTTAAACAACAAGGATGAAGATGATTAAAAGAAAAGTAATTTTGGTTAATTGTTATTAAACTCTTCAAAGTAAAAGTTCACCTTTGCAGTAAGTCTCATGCCAGAATTCCCCAGCCTGTGTATTCCGGATACTGCAAAGATCACTCGTGCTCCATCCGGTCACGATAATAATACCCTTCTGTCCTCAACCTGACTGTATCTCCGCCCATCAGTGTATTGCACCAGGTTTTGTTACATTTTTAAGGTGTCACATTTACTATTAAGAGTAATATTTTTGCATGCTAATCCAGTCTTGTGAACAGCACTTGGGCTACTGATTTGTCCACCCCTTATATACAAGTCTTATTTTGGCTGGGAGGAATGCTTTTGGTAAGACCATGTAGGAGTAGAGAGGGTTGTCGGTAAGGCCCTCTGAGTTCTGATATGAGGTCTGATTAGAAAATTGGGGGTTTTTGGTAAGGCCCTCTATCGTCATGGAATGGAGAGGGTTTGGGGTAAGGCCCTCTGTGTTCGAGTGGAGGGTTGGTAAGGCCCCCCTGAGGAGAGATGATTTGAAGTTAGAGTAGATTTAAGGAGATTTAGGGCAAGGCCCTCTAGTGTTATGGAAATAAAGAGGGGGTTTGGGGTAAGGCCCTCTGATTGTGTTTGAGTGGAGGGTTGGTAAGGCCCTCTAGAGGAGATATTATTAAGGTTAGAGAAGATTTAAGGGGACTTGGGGCAAGGCCCTTAGGCGTTTATGGAAATTGAGAAGAGGGTTTTGGGTAAGGCCCTCTCGCAGTATTCAATAGAGAGAGGGTTTTGGGTAAGGCCCTCTAGTGGTATTCAATAGAGAGAGGGTTTTGGGTAAGGCCCTCTAGTGGTATTCAATAGAGAGGGGGTTTTGGGTAAGGCCCTCTAGCATTGTTGAAATAGAGCGAGGGTTTTGGGTAAGGCCCTCTAGTTGTGTTTTGCGTGGAGGGTTCCTGGTAAGGCCCTCTAGCGAAGAGATTTCTAAGGTTAGAGTAAATTTCAAGGGGTTCACAGTAAGGCCCCTCAGATTGTCTGATTCCACTGGGATGGTCATCTTCTACAGTACAGACCAGAGTAGCAGTGTGGACCTCGTCCAGTCCATCTGTCCAAAGGAGTGGATTTTTTACCTTTTTATTTTTACCTGAGCCACATGCATTTTTTTGTTTTTGTTTTAATTTTTTTGTCGCTTGTTTGAAATGTATCGCCTTCCCATTGGCTCAGCACCTGGAATCACCACCGATGGGTTCCATCCGGTCCTGGCCAGGTATTATGGTAAGGGAGCAATTACAGGTAATATGTGGTAAGCTGGAGGGAATTACTTTTTCACTAGCAAAGACATTTGACAAGATTGTGCAGGAAGGGGTGGGACATGGGGAAGAGGTGGGGGGGCATTACTAAATTTTAGCAGGGGAATGAACAAGGATGTAGGCCTTTTTCTGTCTTAAGTACATCCTACTTTTAGTCTATTTCACGGCTATAAATTCACTACGGGTTGAGGGTGGTTAAGTTGAGAAAACCGTCAATTGTGTTTTTATGGGTGCTCTTCTCTTTTGTGCCCATGTGTTTTAATGTGAAGGTGTGGCTACTTCTCTAATAATTCCCCCTATTACAGTGTGTGTGAATGGGTGGGTGTGAAACGCACATTTTTGGCACTGCAGCCACTATTTGTAAGCTCAGTCTGAGCATTGAGATATAAAGTTTACAGACCCATGCTCGGTTATCTAACTTGTCCTGATCAAAACGCATGTGAATAATAATAATAAAATAAATTTATTACAGGTAGTCCCCGACTTACAAACGTATTCCGTTTCGGGAGCACGTTCATAAGTCAGATTTGTTCTTAAGTCCGGAAAAGTGAGTCTTAAACGCCTTTGACAAGAAGGTACAATGTAAAGCATACCAATCCACTTAACTAGATCTCTGTCCCCTTTCCGCACACTGCCATCATGTGGCCAAAACCGGCAACCGTGCCTAAGGGAATGAATCTCGCACGTCAAATGTAACAGTGTTGTCTCAGAGCTGTTTTCCACTGTATTGGACTGTGAACTTTGCTTTGTTAAGGATTTTCGGAAATTAGGATTATTCACCATCAGGACCGCCTTTTTTTTCTTTCTTTTTATCATTGTGCTTCTGGACTGGTTCATCTAAAACTGGGGAGGCCAACTAATTACTCCCGCACCCCTACACGTTCGTGGTCGTTTTATAAATTCATGTATACACTGAAAATATTGTATATAATTGTAAAATTGGTATCTGGTGCACTGCAGTGTCTATTTTTTTTTGTACAAAAGCCATGAGCTACTTTCGTGATTTGTTCATACAACCATGGTCCGTTCGTATCTGCGGAAATTCATAACTCGAATGTTTGTAAGTCGAAGCCTACCTGTATTAGTGTTTTGTATGTAAATGTAATTCTGTGGAGGTTTTATACCGAGCTCTGAATCACCACAGCCCCCCCCCCCCCCTAATTACCAGATGCTGTATTTATCACATGGTATGATGTCCAAGCATCCAGTAAAAGGTCTTATTATTTTATGTTCAAGTTGTCTTTTAAGCTTGTTTGGAGCTGATGACGACGTTGATTAGCACCACTTGGTGTTCTCTCTGGTTTTGTACTGTTTTAAAGGGATTTCACACAGTTTTCAGCCAGGGTTATGAATATTTAAGATTTACACATGGGTCTGTGGTCGAATCTGGAGTTCCATGTAATAAACCAACACACAAACGTATTGCTGGATCTCATCTTTACATACTTGGCCATTGTGGCCTCGTCAAGCAAATGTTCGACTCCTTATTCAGGAAGAAATAAAATCGACCCGTGCTGTAGTTATTACTCTCGTTGCACTCTAAGGTAAGCGTGTGCTGTGTATTGCCTGTATAGATTTACACAGGCTTCAAACCCTCAAGGTAAGCGATCACCAAAGTAATACTGCAGTGTACGTTCGTCCTTCTCATTTTTTCCCCTTCTTTCTCTCTCCTTCGCTATCTTTCTGTCCTACTCCTCCTCCCTCCCTCCCTCCCTCTCTCTCTATTACATGTTCTATCAATGTAGCGGCCTACAAGCATGCGGACGGTAAGAAGATTGACGGGCGCAGAGTTCTCGTTGATGTAGAGAGAGGCCGCACCGTGAAAGGGTGGCACCCTCGTCGGCTGGGTAAGAAACGGCAAGAATCGTTAACATAACCGACCATCAAGGAGGTGGTATAAGTCACGTTCACGCACTGATCTCGGTGGTTCTGGTTTTTAGGTGGAGGTCTGGGTGGTACCAGGAGAGGTGGAGCAGATGTTAACATCAAGCATTCCGGTAGAGATGACGCTTCCCGCTATGATGACCGACCTATTGGGAGGTATGTTTTTTTATTTTATGAAAAAAAAAAATTTATGATTTTTTTTTTTTTTACGCCACTTTCTTTAGCCTATTTAAAGACTCCATTGCATGGATGTTTATGAAGTTGAAAAGCGTATAAAGAAATGTTTGTTAGTTAAACCATATTTTTGCTCGTGTGCTTGTGATTGCAGCGATCGGGATCGCGAGCGCGGAGAACGGCGCGAGCGCAGCCGGGAACGCGACAGAGAAAAGGAGCGCGGCGAACGCCGACGCTCTCGCTCACGTGAAAGGCGGAGACGCACCCGATCACGGGAACGCGAAAGGGCGCTGGGAGGAGGAGGAGGGGGAGGTGGAGGAGGAGGAGGAGGAGGAGGACCACCAGAGGAGAGCGGCAGCCGGCGCAGGGACCGAGAAAGGGAGAGGGGAGAAGCGGAGGCCAAGCCACGAGAAAGAAGCCGAGAGCGCGACCGCGAAAGAGATCGCAAAAGAAGGAGCAGGAGCAGGGAGAGGAGGAGAGACAGAGAGAGGGGGAAAGGCGCAGAGGGAGGTGAAGAGGGCGTGGGCGGGCTGACAGACGGCATGATGGGAGACGGAGGAGAGAGAGGGATGGAAGAGCCTGCTGTTAATGAACAGGAGGGAGGACCAGAGGGAGAAGAGCGAGGAAGAGATAGAGACAGAGAGAGGGACAGGGACCGCGATAGGAAGCGTAGTCACAGAGATAAAGACAGGGACAGGGACAGAGAAAGGAGGCGGGACCGAGACCGTGACAGAGATCGTGAGCATAAACGTGACAGGGGCGACCGTGAGCGGCGAGAGGATCGGCACAGCTCTCTGCTCCCCCCTATGGGTGAGAACGAAGGCCTGGGGAACGGAGAAGAAGGGGACGGGTCTCTCCCGCCGCAGACAGAAGAAGGTTCACAGGATGGGTTGAACGCCATGATGATGGACCAGGACTCCATGCAGTCCGGAGAGGGTTACGTGTCTAATGAGAACGGCTACAAGATAGAGCCCCAGGGTGATGAGTACTAAACACTGTGGGCGAGTTTGTCACATGCAGAAATAATAATTAATAAAAATAATTCCCTCTGACTGTCTGTTCAATCAGCTTCATCAGAGCATGACCTGTCCACCATGAGCCTCTGTGCTGATATAGGAATAGCTGAACTGTGATTTATGTATTGAGTTTTTTTTATTTTTTTTTATTTTTATTATTATGCCACCAAATAGTTATGGCAAAAATTTACTACAATGAAAGTGCATTGAAAGACTCCTGTTTTCTTCCGCAAGAACATCACAGTATAAAATCGTTATTTCGATTGTAGCGATAGTCACACTTATCACCAGATTCATGTCCAGTTTATTATTTTGGTTGTTTATTCATTAACCCAAAGCGTCCTTTCAGTGTAAGTTATGTTTAAGGTGGTTGATTTTTTTTTTTTTTTTTAAAGGCATCGAGTGCTTCAGAGGCTTCATCATGTACAGCTTTGTCCTGTTTTGAGGATCGTAAGGATTAGAGAGGGGGAGAAAAGAGATTTGTGCTTTTAACTGAGAATATGTTGCCATAGGTTCACAACAGGTTACTCTTATTCTTTTGTAATTAGTCTTTGTTTGAAAAAGATTACAGAAGCTTTTGTGAACCACCTCCTCTAGTGACATTCGTTTTTGGGCTTCTGTTTTGTGTATTGGTTCTCTTCAATAAATTTTGTTTTGTTTTTTTAAGGAAAGCATTCGTGTCTTGTGTTATTACTCTACTCATTAACTTGTCACGAGAAATTTGTTCATACTGAATTCTCAATTCCAATTGGTCAGAATAAATTATAAAGGCATCTGATGGTAACGGCTTCAAGGCAGACTACAGTTTGTATTAACACACTTGTTTTAATTTCATTTCTACTGAGACTAAAAACAGATTTTTTTTTTAGGTGTAATTGCTGATATAATTTTAGGTGTATGTAATTTTACACCTGTAAAATTTAATTAGGTGTAATTTTAAGGTGTAATTGCTGATCTAATTTTATGGAGCTAGGTAAGGCGTTTTTAATTTTTTTGTCTTGGTAATTTAAATGCAATGAGGGGAAAAAAACAGCGACTGAGTAATAGCAGATTAAATGCAAAACAAACTTGGTAGTTAGCAAATTGTCCTGGTGCGCATTAGAGCTATGTGAAATAATTATGCAACTAAATCGATCTTTTGTCAATCCATTCGAATAATTAAACAGTTTCACACATTTTAAATTATTTAAATAAACTTTAAAATGATAAATTCTCTAAAATTGACAAATTGCTTAAATATACAATGGTGTTCAAAATAAGTGTGTTGAAAAAAGTGAGTAAAGCTCCATATCCATATAACTTAATTTAAATCACATAAATCCATTGGACACCCTGCACATTCTATTCTGAATCACAACATGAAGAAAAATGTGCTAAATGTATTATTAGTTTAATGTA
>JAQMYL010000008.1:3545964-3556098 GCA_030014365.1 Clarias pachynema | reverse complement strand
CAATATTTAAAATAATATAATCTAATGCAATCAAGCTTTGACAAAATTAATCATATTGACCCTAACTGTACTTAAGTTCAATAATTATTCATTATAATCTTCTGATCATAAAAAGAATAAATAAATAAAATATAATAAAACAAAAAATTAACCAATAAATTATTTCAATAACTTTAAGGAAGGTTATTAAATAGGAATTATAGGGATTATTATGTATCTTAGAAAAAGCTTAAAACTTTCTCTGACGAAAACCAATCGTCATCATCAAACAATGATGTAAGGGGGAATCTTGCAGAATTTGTGGGGTGCCTGTTTGTCTTTTGTCTGGCCGGTCCAGTGCTGTCCATTTACTTTTGGTTGCAATAAACTTTTTTGCTCTTTCAATATTATAGTAGTTATTGACTTTTTGTTTGGAAAATTGGCATAGTTCACCACAAATTTGCCACGACAGAATCAAGAGTTTTTTTAAAGGACGTAATCAGGAAATTCCTGTAATTCTGACATGACGTAAGATCACAGTAACTGATAAACTGGCAGCGTACCCAATGTTCCGTCTCGCTCGTTCGCTTCGGCTCTCGCTTCTCCGAACAAGTAGGTCGGGATGAGCTGACCTCCGAGCTCAGATGGTCACTGAATCGTCTGGAAACACTTTGTTTAAAAGGGCACTTAAAACCCTCTTCCTGAAGGGCGGAGGTCTGAAAGGAAACACTCTTCATGTCAGTCTGCGATACAGCATACCTGGAGGCCCTGCCAATCGCGTTATTGGAAACGACGGTGCCCTCAGAAGACCTACAAACTCCTAAATGTATCTGTATTGACAAAGCCGTTGACGCTAAGTGAAAGAGCGTCATGGTTATGAAGCAGGAAGCCAGCGGACGACAGGAGCTCTTTAAAAGTCCCATACATGTTTACGGGTAAATTAGCGGCGGCTTGTAGAAGTATTCACCCCCACCCTTGATATGAGCTTCACTGGTGTATATCATGAGTCTGTACAAGCACTCAGCAAAGAAAAGTTTATGTGATTGCATGAATTTTTTTTTTTTATACATAACTAACATTGTGCAAATAAAGTGCTGCATGATGTCAGAATATAAGTACACATGTGCTTGGAGGAACTCAGAGAACATTCCTAGATACACAACATCATGAAAACCAATGTATGGTGACCTGTAATTAACTAGAAAAAAACAAACCAAAAGCGTAACAACAACAGAAATCACAAATCACATTTATTTATTTATTTATTTATTTATTTATTTCTGACCTCTTTGTGATCGAAGTCCCATGTTGAGTTGCTGCTGTTCTGGAACAGTTCTTGCAAGAACAGTATTGTGTCGAGTGCATTTGTAAAACCCATTAAGCACCATGATGAAACTGTCTCTCATGAAGACCTTCTCAGGAAAACAAGACCAAAGCTGACCTCTGCTGCAGAGGAGACGTTCATTTAGCCTCAGAAATCACCAATTAACAAACAGCACCTCAGATTAGAGCCATTATGAAGCTTTACAGAGCAGAAGTACACCTCAGATACATCTCAATTTCAACTGTTCAAAGGAGAGTATTGTGTATTTTGGATAAACGCCTTTAGCATTGTTTTACAGTGTAGAAAGAAATAAAAAACTAGCACTGTTCATGGTATTAGAAGGTGTGACTGGTACTTAGACTGAGAAGCCTCGAACTGCAGCGCATGTACGGTATCGCCACACTAAAGAAAGTGCTATCCACCCTTTTCTGCATACATGGATCACAGCCAGTTGACTAGCATTGTCATGTTGCACCACTGAAACATGTATTAATACCAGCTGTGAAACCAGATGTGAAATGTCATTTTGTTTGCCCTGTCATCCGGATATCATCAGACGTTCAATTCCTAGGTAGTGCTATAGCCATCCATAGCCAGGAGTCTAGACACTGCTCTCTCAGTGGGATGGGGCGGCGTACTCTCACTCTTACATCAATCATAGCAACACTACTCAATCATGGGTGTCTGTTGTGAGCTCACACAAGGAGAAGGGGCAGACACCACTCCCTACCGTTGAGTTAGTAGCAGTTTGAAAAGGTGCAGTCTCGGAGGAAGAACATGATAATCTTTGCCCCCCCCTCTCTGGTTGGTTGGCGGTCACCTTGACGGGAGAGTTGCCCTAACAGTGAGACGGGTGGGAGACAGCTGAAATTAAATTAGTGAGAAAAAAAAAAGGAGACATGTTGTAGTCGTGTTGTCGCTCTTGTTTACACGTGCACTTTATGTTGTCTTTTTGCTGTCTCTTGTATAGTACTTAGATAGTTTTGTTAATTTATCATGTTAACTTGTTTTGTCTCAGCTAGTCAGCTAATTATGTGTCTTAGTTAGCTAGTAAGTTTTAGTAATTTACTTTAGTAAGTTGAATGTATGTAGAACCTTAGTCCAGGAGCAATGGTGTTTCATTTCACTGTGTTGAAATGTGTTAAAATATGGTTGAAATGCCAATAAAAGCCTACTTGCTTTGATTTGAACAAACAAATAAACAAACTGAATATATTCTGGTTTATCTTTTTAATATATCATTAAAATGTTTAACATGTCAAAATTCAAGCTGTCTGACTCTTTGAGAAGGTAGAAAAACCCTGTTTCTCTCTGTTTCTATTTATTCTCTGTCTTGCTCCAGGTCTGAATTGGCTCCTGTCTCGGCCTCAGACGCCTCGCCCACCCGTGGACTCTTCCCCCATCTGAACCGCCTTCCCCGTGTCAAGGCCCCGCCCGGTGCGATGCACCGCCCATCTGTACCGGTACCGCACGGAGGCAGAAGCAGCGTGTACATGGATACCTTCCGTGTCCCTGTGCCTCCGCCCGTGTCCTCCACCCAGGTGGCTGTCCTTGCTGAGACCAAACATACAGACGAGAGTGGGCGGAGCTTACAGCAGCATATTTTGGACGTGCCCCATATGTACAGCACAGAAAACCGCACTTATGGGAAAGAGAGGATAGTGCTTGTGTAAGATAAAGCACAACGCATACATTATTAACCGGATCTAGCCCGTTTTTATCCAAGTGCTTAATAATGGATGTTTTTAGCTGAGCTTTTTTTTTTTATTTGAATTTCATTGGTGTGTGTTCTTTTTAAAAATTAAAATAGGTACTTTGAGGATTTTCGTTTTGCATTTATTTCATAGAGACAGAAAGGGCAGGGAGACTGTACAAGCATCAAGCCGGTCATGCTCCTTCTGTGTCAGTGTGATATGCAAAGGATTGTGGGAAAAAAAAACCTGCAATGTGTGTAAACAGCGAGAGATTGAATACAGGCAGGGAGGAGTGTATGAGTGTGTGTGTGTGTGTGTGCGTGTGTGTGAGAGAGAGATTTTGCTGAACATGCACTTGAGACAACTGATGATGATGGGAACATAGAGTAATCCGGAAGACATCAGCGCTGAACTGCACAACGCATAAGACGGAGAGAGAGAGAGAGAGAAAGAGAGAGGGGAGGGGGAATTAAAAATGGAAGGAAAATTGTGAGGATTTGGCAGCGTGTCATAAATTAGCCTTTTGAATCGGTGCGAGGTTTCTTTTTTTTTCTTCTTCTTCTTCCCCACCCCTGCTCTTCCGCTCCTTCCTCCCACCTGCTCGCCGGATCTCTGGCTCTCCTCCCCCTCTGTCTCAAGCGGCGGTGTGCCAGACAGACAGAAAGAGAGGGAGAGAAAGAGAGAGGCAAAGATTTAGATCCACATAAAGAATCGTAATAAATTTGAGACGGGGTAAATGAAGGAAAATCTATTAAAGAAATTAACTCAATTAACTACTTTAAAAAAAAGCAATTTACAGTACAGGCTGGTTGTAACTGAGTAATTAGTAAAGGATTCATTTAGACGGCTTTATATATATAATTGAGTCTATTTATCTGTCGTTTGGGTGTGTCTAATGAGTAACTATTCTAACACACAAACAACGGTTCAAGATGGCGGCTGTCGTTGTTGTATCAATAACGGTATCACGAGTGTGAGAATAATGCTATGAACAACATGGATGTGTATCAGAACAGACCAGGTTCGTCATGTTTAAAGCTGATGTGCGTATGTTTCTGATGGCTGGTGTGGTGATCATGGACAGCTCCAGGGTTCCAGGTTTCAATTCTGACCTGGCAGACCCTGTCTGTTCTCTCGTGCATCAGGTTTAAACCTTACAATTAGCACGGAATTGTATGATCGAATTTCATATGATCATATACATCCTGAAAATATCCAGCATTTTATTTTGTCATGACTTTTATGTGACACTATGACAATGCCGTCGAGGAGATCAGACTTTGCGGGCAGTTGTCTCGCGCTGCCAGAATTAATGAGGAGCACATGAGAGAGAGAGGAGCGAGATCCCGCATGGCACCCCGGAGGGAGACTGGCGTAGGTGAGCGAGCAGCACAACATGGCCGGGTAATCTCACGGCTCACGATAAAATGCGAGACCTTCAAAACGCAGCGTGATGGTGTTCAGGGTGAAGAGGCTCACTGTACCTCATGGAAAGGTGAAAGGCAGACGACACAGAAGAACTACAGCGGCTGCGTGGCATCCAGCAACGAGCCAAAGCGCTTGCGATACACAGAGACATTTGCCCTGTTAGCTGTGAAAGCCCTGTTAGCCTTGTTAGCTCTGAAAGTCCTGGTAGCTGTGTTATCTCTATTAGTTCTAAAAACCCTGTTTGCCCAGAATGGTCTGATGGCACTGTAAATCTCGCTAGCTCTGAGAGCACGCTTTGTTTCCAGATAGCCCAGAGAACCACCTGAGCCATGCCCTGCACTGTCTGAGCCACGCCCTACACCGCCTATTCTCTGGCGCTGAGAATATGCTGCTGTTTCAGCTGACTGAATCATGGAGACTGTGTTTGCTCCGCCATCTAGGTTCAAAGATTTCATGCCACCCAGTCCCAATGTACTTCAACCTCAGTATGGGAAGCCCAATGAAGGATTTTGGAGGGAATGTCCTGGGCCACTGGTGGTGCTCCTTTTTGGGGGGGGGAACTATGTCAGGGACAACCCCTGGAGCCATGGACATCTTTATGTTTTGAGAGTTTTTGTCTCACAGTCTAGTCTTCAGTACCACAGGTGTGTGTGTGTGTGTGTGTAATCTCAGGGTGATAGAATTAGGACCTACCATGTGGTACCAAGCTGTATAGTCGCTATGAAGTTACTGTCTCTGTTCTGTTTCATGAATCTCTCTTGTGTATCGCTGTTCGGATCATTCCTGGTTTATGTTTCTAGGATTTATATTTAAATTAAAATCTTAACATCTGCAACTATGCCGTGCCTGCATCCCACAATCCTGGCATTATGAGGTTTTCTACAACTCGAACTAGAATTTTAAAGACAGACGCAGAAAGCGTTACACTGGCATCATGAAAGATTTAAATAAACACAGAAAAATAATTTTTGGAATAGATGATTCTGGATAAACTGGTGTTATGGACGTGCCGTGTCTGAATCAGATCTCTACAAACTGTTTGAAAAACATGCTGAGGAACTGAATATTAACAGGAAACATTCAAAATAGTAATCATGAAAAAATAAAAAAGGAAATTATGAAATAAGCAAATGTTGCTGACATTGTTTTCTGGTCTCTTTCTTTTCTTCCCGTTTTTTTTATTTATTATTTTTGTGCCTTTTTGATGCTTGGTGGTGGACTTTACTGTTTCATATACAAATTTAGTCAATGTACACTGATCACCAATCATAAAACATTAACACATCAATATTGATTGTCAATTATATACTGTATGTAAATTGCTGACAGGATCACGGGCTCCCAGGGCTCACTCACGCCTGCGAGGGGCCACAACCTGTCCGGTCTGATCCCACAGAAAAGCCGATGCAGCACAAATCGCTGAAAAAAGCCAATGCTGGCCATGACAGAAAGGCACCAGAACACTGTGGAAAAGTTTTTTGGGCCTACAATTGTATTCAAGTGTGAAGTACTAACATCGCTTCAGAAGGCCTCTGTTCAAGAGGCCTTGATCTGCTCGCTACAATAAAAAAGAAGGCGCCTGAATTGGGGAAGTGAAAAATATACAGGTAGAAGGCAGGGATAGGAAACAAAGCAATAAGAAAAAATGATAATACTAGGAAACATAATAATACTAATAATATTTACTCCTTTTATTTTGTTTTATAGTTGTTTACTCATAACTAACGATAATTAAGCAGAAAAGTATACGAAGTTTGACCTAAGAACAAACCGTACACACAGAGAGCAAGAAATAAGGAACTTAAAAGCAGGCAGAACGGAATGGAAAAGTCCCAAAAGTTCTTTGCAAAAATAAAATTAACAGAGACGCTGAGGAAAAGTTAAAAGAAATAACTTTCAGTTCTGTTTTTCCTGGACACAGAGGACAGATGGTCAGACTTCCCGTTTCAAAGCTAAAAAACAAAGGGATCAATAGTTAATAATCAAATCCATTACTATCCCTTAAAACACTATATTATACTACATAACCAAAATTTATCAACGAAGGTTGTAACTTTTTGAATATTAATTAATTAATATAACTATAATTACTAATCCAAAATGTATACGTATATTATCAAACGTCAATGTTTAAAATCATATAGGTTAATAATCAAATTATGATTTAAGAGGAATAGGATTATTTTATTAATCAAAATATTAATGAGCAGTCTTTTAAATAAGGAAAAATAATTATAATAATTACAATATGCAATAATAACAATATTTAAAATAATATAATCTAATGCAATCAAGCTTTGACAAAAATCATTAAATTGACCCTAACTGTACTTAGACTCTAATTATAAAGTACCAATAATTATTCATTATAATCTTCAGATCATAAAAAGAATAAATAAATAAAGTGTAATAAAACTAAAAATTAACCAATAAATTATTTAAATAAGTTTAAGGAAAGTTATTGAATAGGAAAATAGGAATATGAGTATTATGCATCTTAGAAAAAGCTTAAAACTTTCTCCGACGAAAACCGGAGTTTTTCTTCACCAGCAGTGGTCAATAGTCTGGTTAAGAAAACAGGAACAAACCAAACTTTCTCCAAAAAAGGGAAAAATTAAAACAAGATCTTTTAGGCCTACCCAGACATGAATAAATATGAGATGAGAAGGAAAAAATGATGTAATTGGGAGGTGCTATATCAATCTGACCTGAGCAAAATTAGCTCACATCTCATGAATATTAAGACGTTTCTTGACTTAAGGAGGAGCAAACAATGATGTACTTGCTAAGTAAGGGTATATAAACCATGTCAAATTGGGGAAGTAGGGAGATCTTGCAGAATTTTTGGGGGATCTTGCTGAATTTTTGGGGGATCTTGCTGAATTTTCGTGGGGTGTCTGTTGTCTTGGTGACCTACTCATTCTGTTTATTATAATATGTCCTTAGTTGCATTATAATATTTTCATTACTGGAACTATAGCCAAAATTTGTGTATGTGGACGTATTGGGGGTCTTTTTTATTGAAAACGCAACATTTTAATTTATTTCTGATCAAAAGAACTAAAAGAACGAAATGACTCAAAAAAAGATTCATTCATTTTCACGAGTCACTAAAATGATTCAAACTTCCCATGACTAATTGTGAATCATTATGAACTCTATGAATTATGGCAGCTTTTCTTCCCATGGTACAGTTGGCCTTGGTTTTAGGTTTAGTCCCTTTTCCGTCTGTGTGAAAATAGTGAAGAACTTGTTATGTTATTTATACCCCCTTCAGTTTTGTGTGGTTTGTAGGTTGTAGGTTGTGGTTTATCGTCCATGCTCTAAAAGAGACACGGCATGATCACTGTCTCAAAAATAGCTTTGTTACTAGCATGTCCCATGTGTGTGTGTGTGTGTGTGTGATTTTATTTATTTATTTTCGTTCCTTTTTTGACCTCCAGTTCGATACCGTAAACAGTTATCAATATGCGCAAAAGTGTCCCTGTGGCACTTTTTCTCCACCTTTCTCCAATCTGTTGCATTGCCTCCAGATTTTCTCACACCAGCCATCTTTCACATTTGATGCACCTCCTGCTTTGACATTTCATCACGTAACACCCCTCCCTTCTTTTCACTAAAAAAGAAAAACTGTCTGCGTATGCATTTTTGTGAATACGTTGACCCGGGTGTGAGATCCGTCCTACCATGTTATTGACTTTTAGGGTCAGGGGTCATATCTTAGCTACAAGACTTACGCGTGCTAATTACACCCTCCCGCTAGCAAACAGCATGAACACGGAGATCTGACTGACCAGCAGCTGGTACCAGGTGGAGCCCATGTCCTCGGTCACGTTATAAATCATGCTGTCTTGAAATCAAAGAAAGAAAGAAAGAAAGAAAAAGGCCAGACGTCTTAGTAGATGCGATGTCTGGATCACGGCATTGAGTGTCTCGACTGATCGGTGGTATGCGAGGCTGTAAATCCTGCTTCCGTCCATCTCGTGCATGCCTGCCAACCTTGGAGATTTTGTACTAAGGAAGATTGAGAGTCTCAGCTTTATAACACATCTTTGGTTTTCTTGCGAAAAAAAAAAAAAAATCACACTTTGAGCTGTTGAGTAATCGCAAATGGCCGTGGGACATCATGCAACGTTTTTATTCAAATATGATCAACGGTGCATCATTGCACTGACAAGCATTTACAAGAGTTCTTGCTATTTATTTATTTATTTATTTTGCCAATGATGCTAATTAGTGATCCTTTGTACCTCTCAGCATTAACTTGATGCGTAGCCTATATGGGGGGGAAAAAACACAATGTTGTTGAAGTAATGCTGCCTGTGAATAATTGATGAATGTGCATCCATGAAGCCCTGTTTATTGCTGTTTATTCTTTATTGCATTCCTTTATGTTCCTTTTGTCTTTGATGCACCTCCTTTATATTCATTAATTGAAAAGAGTGTTAAAAAGGAGCGGACTCGTGTTGTGAAAACATGCATGGTTGGTTCCTCACTAAATCCGACACAGAGTTGAAGAGAAGGGTGAAAATTGCAACAGCAAATCTTTAGGATCACTTCATAAGGTTACAAAAGGTTACCTGTGGCTCCGCCCACATGCAGATCCTAACCTATCTAATGAAGATCTGGTGATCAAATGAAGCGATGTTATTACATCACAGTATCGGCCTCAGATATCGACAGCAGGTCAAACGCAATTTCTGTTTATATTATAGATTCTTGTCTTTTATATGCAAAATATGTTTCAGATTCATTTTAGCCGTTTTTATGTTTTCCTGTTTTTTTTTATATGAACATATATAAGGCTCAGGATTGTGCAGTATAGAGTGACAATATGATGAATCGAATTTTATTTCATTTTAACAAACATGATTGAGCAAAAATTAAAACATAGGTGACGTAGACAAGGAAATAGCACAGATACACACAAGCATGTGTTTTTCTAGTGGTTTTTGGTTGTTTTTATGATATAATAATAATAATAATAATAATCATCATCATCATCATAGGCTCATTTTGAGAGTTCTACATTTTTGTGATGTCATTCCCATATTCCGGTCATGGTTAACATTTACATGTTATAAATAGATATTTGTTCAATCATCTTCGATCTTACTGTCAGGTGCAGTCAGGTTCCAGCTCATCTCAAAGATGGTCACTGGGGTTGTGGTCAGGCTTCCTGTGTTCTTCCAGTGCAACTTTAACACACCGTGGCTTCATGGACGCATTGTCATGCCGGAACAGGTTTGTTGGGAAATAACAACGTAATGCAGTTATGATGGTCATAGAGCCGCTGTGTGTGTGTGTGTGTATGTTTGTGTATATACACTGATCAGCCATAACATTATGACCACCCGCCAAATAATTTCTTTTAGGGCATTTGGCAGGTGCCCTTATCCAGAGTGACTTACGTTTTTTTATCTCATTATACATTCGAGCAGTTGAGGTTAAGGTCTTTGCTCAAAGGTGCGACAGGGGCAACTTGGTGTTGGTGGAGTTTGAACTGTGAACCTTCTGCTCAGTGGTTAAGTTCAATGCCTTAACCACTGAGCTCCCCCTCCTAATTAAGTACGTCCTGCCTTTTGACACCAGAACAAAGCTTTCCCAGAAGAGGTGAAGCTATTATAGCTGCATGTTACGACCTTTGATGGAATTTTATGTCTAGGAATTTAAAACGGAGTAACATTGAGATGACCAAGGGAAAAGCTT
>JAQMYL010000008.1:3447836-3462470 GCA_030014365.1 Clarias pachynema | reverse complement strand
GATGGGTAGAGGGGGGTGGGGGGGGGATGTGGCGATAACTCCCAGCCGAGTCCCTGTAACGTGCAAGTGGTGTTGGTGAATGATTGTGTGCACAGTTCACACAGACAGATGCGTCTCTACGGCAAGTTGGCGACAAGTTCTAGGTTGTTTTTCAAGGATCGGGCGTCACACTCGCCGAATGTTCACGGGAACGACTGCAGTGAGCCCCGAGCCTCCTCGGCCGGGATCGTCAAGCGCGGCATTCTTTAAAATATGTTTCATCACCGTACTGTGCTTGAAGTCTTGAACACCATCATTCACAGAAGATTTCATCACAAGTCCCGGTTTCACTCGAACGACTCACCAAACCAATAAGTGCGTAAGCCAGCAAGTGTGTTTTGGCTTTTCCCTGATGTGGTGAGGCCGTGTGAAGCATAAACGTCTGTGTGTGTGTGTGTGTGTGTGTGTGTATGAGACAGGATCTCCTTGCTGAAAAGGTGTGCTTTATATAAGTGGACTTTTAAAAAGTTCTGCTTGTTAAGTTTGCTTATAACCCTGGTGCAGTCCACACTGCTGCTTCACTGACCTGTCACGGAGCCGCTCTCTCCCTCTTTCTCTCCCTCTCTCTCTCTCTCTTTCTATATCTCTCTCTCCCTCTCTCTCTCTCCACCTCCCTTTCTTTCAGCCTACACACTGCGGCTGGTTTTATTCCTCCCAAGATTTCATCATTTGTTTTGCAAAGTTCACTTATTGCACATTTAATGGAAGCTTGTGTGTTCGAGGGTGTGAATTTTTACAGCTTGATAATGTCTAAAGTTTTTTTTTTCCCTTAAGTAATTAGAATAAATTTTTACTTTTTCCACTGACTGCTCTTCGTAGGCACCCTGGTCTCTGCGGCATAACGAAACAACATTGAAACTCCTCAATAAGAAGTAACGTCCTAATTTTCCGGTGGACATTAATGCGCTCGTCCTAATGCTGTATGGTGAGACGCAAATTACACAAGGAGAGTAGACTCTCAGATGTTTTAAAAACTGTTATGCTGGTAAAAGTTTCAGCAAGAGGATGTGTATATAATAACCCTAGTAATAATGGTATTACAATATTGTTTCATGGACGTTCCACAACATTTAATGTAGCTCTAAATGGATGAAAAGTACATAATTCTGTAAATTTTGTATTTTAGATTTACTTCACCGCACCACTTCGGTTTCGATTATTTTCCTACAGCTGCTCTGCCCTGATTTACTTTATATCATGTACTATTTCAAGATAGCTTTAAAAGAAGTTGGCGTAGTGGTAAACACTGTTGCCTCACATCCTCCAGGGTTGAGGATTCGAACGTCCAGTCTTAGTCTTAGCTGGTTTTCTTCAGGTACTCTGGTTTCCTGGTTCCAAATCGCTGGTGCCTGTACGAGGTGGTATCAGAAAGTTTCGAGACTAGTTTTGTAACACACCAACAGATGGCAGCACAAGTCTGCACGCACACACAGTCACAGGGAGCACCGATCTTCACAAGTCGCTGAGGTCAGGGGTAGCTCAGTGGTTAAGGCATTGGCATTCGGAAGGTCCCAGGTTCAAATCCCACGACCAAAGTTGCCACTGTTGCGCCCTTGAGCGACGCCCTTAACCTTCAACTGCACAGATGTATAATGAGATAAAAGTGTAAGTCGCACTGGATAAGGGCGTCTGGCAAATGCCTAAATGTAAATAAGTCAGTGTGCCAAAAGACATCGTCCTGTGTTGATAAGGAGCCTGTGGGACTGGTGCTGTTCTGACCACCTGCATGACCACTTCTGCTATTTTATCACGGACAGCAAGACGGCGACAAAAATCAAAGGCGAATTTCTGCGTGAAATCTGGGAAGAGTTGTGAGTGGCATAAGAGCAGAAGAACATCACTGGAAGATTTGAACATCTGCCAAGTTTGTCTCCAGGCTGCTGACCCAGGAGCAGGAGGAGCATCACGTCGAAGTCTGCCAAGAACCCCGTCACCATGCCGTAGATGACCCGTCCTTCATATCGTGGATTATGAGGTGATCAACCTTGGGTGTACGGGTTCGACCCTGAGATGAAGCACCAGTCTCCACAGTGGAGGAGCCCATCATCTCCACGACCGAATAAAGGCGAGGCAGGTCCGCAGCCCGACCGAGTGCATGCTCATCATCTGTTTCGACATTCACGGCATTGTCCATCAAGAAATACGTCCACAGGGGACAGACCAGCACTAGCGAAGTTTACTGGCAGGTTTTAAGGCGTTTGAGGGAAGACGTACGGCGAAAGCGACCAGATCTGTGGTGCGTGGATCTCGAAACTCTTTGATACCTCCTCGTACTGGTCCCAGTGCCCTGTGATGGGCTGCCAGCCGTGGTGTCCCCCGCTTTGTCCCCTGAGCATCCTTCAACCCTAAAATGTTAAGAGGAGAAACGGATATATTGATAAAAATTGATTATCTTAATCTTTTTTACAAAATATGAACATACTGTATGATTTTCAATGCACCAAAAATAGCGTCCCCTCTGCACTCTCCCGTGTCAGTAGACTCGCTCGTCACGTGAGCGCCATATCTTTCCACCTGTCAGTGCTGAGACCTCGGGGGTTGCAGGTGGTTCTGACCATCACAGATGTCAACATTATTATTTAATTAATTGATTGATCGAATTCTCGAATCATCTCAGCCTCAGTGCTCCTACTATATGTTTGTGTGTGTGTGATTTTTCTGTTTACTGTAGGATGCGTGCCCTGGCAACATGCTTCATTACTTCCTCCACTCTTCTCCCTCTCTTCCTCTCTTCCTCTCTTCCATTCCTCCATGTCGTCCCCGTGAGTTATTTCTGTAAATTGTTGAGCTACGAGATTAAACTTGACAGCTGTCTCAGAGGCTATAAGTACACGATCCTCTGCAGCTCCTCTCTCTCTCTCTCTCTCTCTCTCTCTCTGGGTGTCATGTGGGTTTCAAAAGCAGGTTTTTTTTTTTTTAACAAACCTGATCCAATTAGATGTCTGACGGAGGCCAGTTTGCCTGTGTGTGGTTGTGAGATCTGCATTGTTTCTCCCCTGCAGTTATTAAACCATGTGACTTGGATATCCCTCTGCCCCTCCAACACACACACACACACACACACACACACTCTCTCTCTCTCTCTCTCTCTCTCTCTTCATATTTTCCTAGGTTTGTTTTCAGCTCCTTTTCATTTTCCTTCATATTTTACTAAACTGTATGCGATTTATGCCAATTGGAACGTAATTAGGACGGATAATAAAGCTGTAGAAACATCTTTACATCATCTGAATATCAAATAAAAACGTCTGAACCGTTTAAATTTCACAAAATTATGTCTGTTTGATTCATGTTGTGTTAGCAATGTGTGTTAAAGTACATATATTTCTTCCTAAACCTTAGACTGACAGCACGGTAGCGTAGTGGTTAGCACTATCACCTCGCACCTTCAGGGTCTGGGTTCGATTCCCGCCTCGGGGTCTATGTGCGTGTAGTTGACAGTACATGTTCTCCCGTGCTTGTTGGGTTTCCTCAGGGTACTCCGGTTTCCCCCCAAAGACATGCAGATTAGGCTGATTGGCGTTCCTAAATTGCCCGTAGTGTGTAACTGAGTGTGTGAGTGTTGACCGGAGGTTCTATCATTAGTCTCCATGGTCCCTAGTTGGACAACAGAAGTTCCTAGATGTATGGATGGAAACCTTTGACTGTGATTTTTCCCTGTTTGCTCTGACTCCTGTCCCGTCCTGTCTCTGTGTGTGTGTGTGTGTTACAGACTCGAAGCAGAACGGGGATGCGGCTAACGCAGCCCTGGCTAACGAGGACTGCCCCACAATAGACCAGGTCCTGGGGCCGGACGACAGGAGTCCGGCGACGGGGACCGGGCGCTACCCGCACGACCGCGCCTGCTTCCTGCTCAGCGCCGGCGAGTTCCGCACCACCGACAGCAATGTCAGGAAAGGTACGCGCAACACACACACACACATACACACCTGACCATTAACAGCACGTGTTATAGGCTACAACGCAGGTAAGGTACCTTGCATGGCTGAGAGTGCACAACACACACACACACACAAATTACAAATCACACATAGTCTAATCATACCAAATATATACTATTTTATACTATACTATATACTATGCAGTGCCTTGCAAAAGTATTTACCCCCTCTACATTTAAAAATATATATATTTCGACCTGGAAACAAAATGAATCGTGAACTTACTATTTGATTCACACAATATGTTTAACGTTTTTGTTTAAGCAGGTTGAGTAATTATTCCCGGCACATTGTCAACATGCACGTTATTTATTTTTTTATTTATTTATGACCAGCTATAATGGGTTTTTTGTGCCATATAATTCCAATTAAGTCCAAAAGTTTAAGGGGGTGATTACTTTTGCAAGAACTGGTTTTACAGTATAGACCTTGCAGTATAAGCACCAGTATAACATCACGCACACTGTCTGGCCCCAACCTGCTGGTCTCCTCACCGCCACAGTCATTTCACCTCACTCTCCACTCCAATCATCCACTCGTCAGCCTGACCCCGCCCACATGCACAGATCACCCGCTCGTTAGCATAGGCCACGCCCATATTTAGTTTTAACGCGAGGTTATACTTTCACGTGCGGGAAGCGTAGCGCTACCATGCAGTCCGTGTTTAAAGAAGATTGTTATATCTTTTGGTGTTTGCAGTGGGTTTGACGGCGAGAAGGAATCAGTCAGGAATAAACCGAACACTGAGCTGAACATCTCACATAACACACATTCACCATATCAGTCTACTCTAACACACACCTTTCATATCTATCTATCTTACTGTCTGTCTTTATCTGTCTGTCTGTCTGTCTGTCTGTCTGGCTGCTTGTGTTTGTCTGTCTGTCTATCTGTCTGTCTGTCTATCTGGCTGCTTGTGTTTGTCTGTCTGTCTGTCGGTCTGTCTGACTATCTATCTCATGGTGTGTCTGTCTTTATCTCTGTCTATGCCTGTCTGCCTATTTGTCTGTCTGTCCATCTATGTCTGTCTAAATACATGTCTATCTATCTGTCTATCTCTATCATTAATCTATCTATACGTCTATCTGCCTGTCTGTCTGTCTGTCTGTCTGTCTGTCTGTCGTCTCTTTGTTTATTTAAATATCTGTCCACCTACCTACCTGTCTGTCTGTCTGTAGCTTCATTTCTACTCCTCTATTTGTCTGTCCCTCTGTGTATCTGAACATCTGTCCATCTGTCTATCTGTCTGTTTGTTCAGCTGTTTAGTTAAACGTCTGAATGACTGTCTGCCTGTGTGTCTATCGCTCATTCCGCTTGTCTGTCTCTCTCTGTCCCTCGGTCTCTCTGTCTCACTCTGGATTTTCTTGTCATTCATTAATTCATTATTTTATTCTCTCTCTCTCTCTCTCTCTCTCTCTCCACTCTTTCTCCCTCTGTTTTTTTTCCCACCTTCATCTTTCCTTCCACATCTCCGTCGTTGTCCTTGACTTTGTCCCTCCTCACCGTACCGTACCTCTCTCCTCGTGTCACCAATCTCTCCATTTTGGTCTGCATGTCCTGTCACTGCCCTCTCGCTGACCCCGAATGACCTTTAACACTCTCCTGACTCCCACACCTTTTTATGTAAAAAAAAAAAAAAAAATCCCTTATAAAAAAAAAAAAAAACCCAACCAGTAGACGCTGCAGCTGCTGGTGCCGCCTCCCCTCTGGGAGAGGATTGGTTCAAGCCGGAGGGGCCTCTGCTACAGCAGGACCTTAATGCAAACTCCGCCTCCTCCTGGATCAAACCATAGCGGCACAGAGGTAACGGTCCAGACGCGCTGCTGCCGGGCAGAAACATCAGATCTTTCTCTTAGAAAAGAATAAATGTAATTGACGGAAGGAGACGCATTCAAACATATTGAAAGAGTGTTTCTGTATTCTGTATTGCAGAAACACACACACACACACACACACACACACACACACACACACACACACACACACACACACTAATGCCATAATGTTTGCATGATTGTAAAAATTCTTGTTATTGTGATTGTGTTATTGTGCCAAATGTTTCAATGTGAAAAGAGTTATAATGATGTTTCCATATTTTCAGGGTGTTTTAACCTGAGTGTACGGGTGAGGGCTTAAGTGTGTGTGTGTGTGTGTGTGTGTGTGTGTGTGTGTGTGTGTCCATTACATGCATCCATCACATTATGTATGACTCTGTATCTTCCACACCTCCTCCATCTCTTTCACACTCATATTGCTCTCCAACATTCCTCTCTCTCTCTCTCTCTCTCTCTCTCTCTCTCTCTCCATGTCTCTCGGCCACGTTCCAATCACACCAACAAATGCACAGCGTTCTCACTTCAGTAGACTCCGGGCCGGGTCCCTGGCGTTAATGCTGTTTGGACCGTTAGTTGTGTACAGTAAATCCCACCGTGTCAGTAGTGTTAATAAGGAATAAACCATTTGGAGGGGGGCGTGTCGTTGCGGATAAATAATCAACCTCAGAGCGATGATGCGCTAAGGTGCGATGTTTCAAAATGTGTTTTATTCCTCTTATACAAAAACAAACTTATTGGCGAAGATTGCAATTCGGATTTATCAATCAACAAGAGTGTGCTTTTTACAGTGACAATATATCGACGTTTCTAATATCTGTGACACAAATGAAGGGTTTGACTGCGAAATGAACATAAACACCATTAGGAATTTTCTTCCACATTCAGCCTCCGTCTCACTGTTAGTGCACTCGCTCATCAAGGAGGCGCCCACTAACCATAGTGAGTGAGATCTACAATCATGTGCTTCCCCCAAAACATCTTTTCAAACTGCTACTCATGCAAAATCGCAGATTTTGTGACACGTTCGGAGGGAAGCACTATCCACCCTTTTCCGCTTGTGTGAGCTCACAGATGCCCATGATTCTCCAGTGCCACTATGATCGATGTGAGAGTGTGTTTATGCCATCAGTCCTCTCTCCCCATGAGAGATCGGCTAAGCTGCTCTCAGATGGCTGTAGCATCACCTGGGAAATGATGAAGTGCGAATACACTTCCGTTACTCCACTCAGGAGCCATTTTCAGACTCTTGCTCATTTTGGCAAATTATTATTTATTCCCGACACACAAGACGTTTCACTGAATAATCGCTATATAACCTTACTGACATGAGATGCACATACTGTGTGTGGGCAGCTGTTGGTTAAACAGTGTATATCTGTCCTATGATAGTGAGCCGATGTGAAATGAAACTAAAACTGATAGAGAACTGATAGATCATCTTCAACAATCTTTCTAATTAAAAAGATCTTGTGTGCAACAACAATCAACAATTTTTTAAATGTAATTTAATACATTTTTACTTAATTTGCTGCCACTACATTTTAGTCAAACAATCAAAGCAATATTTTTTATTAAAATTCAATTCAGTTCAATTCAATTTTATTTGTATAGCGCTTTTAACAATCGTCATTGTCGCAAAGCAGCTTTACACAATCAAAAGAATTATTTAAAACTCAACCAACTTTAAATTGCATTTTAACATGGACGCAAACACAACTGCAGCCTGATTTATCCATTGTGACAAACGTTTGGATAAAATTATCATTCACACTTATACAACCTAAACCTTCTTTTTTGACTCGAAACAACAACGTAAAACAACATTTTCCGTATCTCATTGAATCATGGAAAACGATGTTGAGGTTTAAGGCCACTACCACTTCCATAGTTGATGAAAGCACCAGGGAAGTCCATGACTGCTGGGGAAACCGCAGTGGCAGTGTCGATTCCCTGATCATGCTACAGAAAGTAATGGATCTTTATGGATGTGTTGCATTTTGCTGTGTCAGCCAGTTGCATTTTTCCAAGCTTCTTAAGAAGGATATGTTTCTGGTTTCAAATGAAAAGTTTTGTTATAGACTACCTTGTGTATCTGATGGGGGAAGAAGTCCTCTGATTGAGTAAAAGTCCAAAAACGGCATTTATCTCATTTTGCAGTGAATCCCTTCATTACTCCTTACGTTATAGCAGATATAAACAGTTGTTCCTTCAACATCCTCTTTTTCCCCTCTATTTTAAAACAAACATTATCTTTCCTTTGGTATAAAACACGCTTTAACAAAGCGCTGACACTGGAGACTCCTTCCGTAGACGTTACCTAGTCGTCTCCTAGAAGGGTAGTGGAGCCTTGTTACTATAGAAACGCTGACGTAATAGAATCCACTTCATGTATATCGCTCATACCTCACCTGAGTGTGTGTTTGTGTGTGTGTGTGTGTGTGTGTGGGGTTGAGGGTTTATTCTGTTCTCTAAGCTATGTTAATGTATATATCCTTCAGCCTGTGCAGTGTGTGCGTTTGTGTGTGTGTGTGTTGGGGGAGGTGGGGTTGGGGAGGGGGTCAGGGGCTCTCTGACGAGTGTGTCCAGGCTGCGTTGTTTTTTCTGACGCGCTGTCGTTGTTTTCCCTTCTCCTCAGGTTGTGTCGTGTCATGCGTTTGTATGTCAGCTCTTGTTGCTACACCGTTACACTGTCCATGTCCGTGTTTGTCTGTGTGTCCCTTACACGTGTGTGTGCGTGTGTGTGTGTGTGCACACAATGGATTGTTTGGTGTTGCTGTGGCCTCTTCCTCCTCCTCCTCCTCCTCCTCCTCCTCATGCGCTCTCACAGTGACCCGTCATCCTGCACTTCCTTTTACGAGCCCCTCAAAATCATAACACACACACACACACACACACACACACACACACACACACAACGACACAATAAATCATCGGCACCTTTATTGGCAGAATAAAGCTGTTAAAAACAAAGACCATGTTTAGGCTGTGTGTGTGTGTGTGTGTATGTGTGTGTGGTGTGTGAGCAGGGGGGCGGGGCCACTAGGTGGGCTTGCGTTTATGTTCTGTTCTTCTCTGTTGTTGACTCCGACGGCAGTGTTTCAGGACAGAGAGCTCCGATATAACCACACACACACACACACACACACACACAGGAGGTCAGGCTGTGCTCAAACACTGTCGTCTGAAGTGCAAGTCCTGAGTCTGAGGGAGCTGGGATACACCTCCTGTCTCTCCTCCCCCCCACACACACATACATACATACATACACATACACACACATACAAACACCTTCTTACACACACAAACCTACCACACACACACAAATACAGGGATGTCGACGACAATTACGGACTGTTGTATAAAGTGACAACTGTACAGACGGACTTCAACAAGGTCAGAGCTCTATACTACAAGTGCACATGTAAATCGATTGACACTTGTTTACAGAAATAGAGCAGCACACGCACACACACATGTATACAGTACACACACATACGTGTACATGCAGGCTAATATACTCACAGAGCAGGTAAGTTTACAGTCAGGGCGGTGTGAATCATACTGAAATTTAACCACACACACACACACACACACACACACACACACACACACACACAATATGAATCAGGTTAGAGTGCACACTTATAATTTCCTTATATACTGTACATGCCATATTACACGTCGCCCTCTGTTGGCAAAAGAACAAACCGTCAAAGGTTGAGATGAGTTTGGCTTTCATTTGCCTCTTTCGTTAAAATTATTATAAATTTTTTTTTTTAGAAGATATTGTGCTACTGATGTGTGTTTGAGATACTCACACACAATACAGGCCAAAAGTATGGAAGCAAGCACTTATTGTTAATCTGTCTAAATTGTCAATACTATTAAATGTGCAATAAGCATTTTTTTGGCTTGAAAAATATGTATATTTGGTGACGTCCTTGATATTCCTGATGTCTCCAGGGTTGCCAGTGTTATAAAAACAATTAAACAATAAAATATTTAAGTTAAGAGGAGATTTTAATGCAGGATTTAAACAAAAAAAAAAAAGTTAATAATAACAGATTGGATAATCTGAGCCTCTTACAGTAAGTCCCCTACATATAAACATTCAAGTTATGAACTTTCACAGATATGAACAGGCATTCATTCGTGCATAAATTCTGTGATAAAGGCATTCGTTGATGAAGCTGGTACTGCTAAGAAGCACCAAGCTTAGCCCATTGTGTTAGTCCCTAGACATTGTTTGTTGAACTTACAAACAAATTGGACTTGCGAACAAGCTCTCAGAATGGAACTTGTTTGTATGTTGAGGAATTACTGTACCTACTGTATCTATAACTGTTTTGTGAGATTTACACACAAAACAACAAAAGTATTGAAGCAAGCGATAACTGTTCATCTTTTAAATAATGTCAGTACAACAATTAAAGGTACAATAAGTATTTTTTCAAACAAATATTTGGTGAACTCCTTTAAATTCCTGATGTCTATATGGCAGCCAGCGTTCTATAAATCTGAGAAAGGATCGATTTTTAATGTGTGTTTCAAGCTGCCTTTAAAGCTAAGTCTAGACTTTGGTCTAGGATTTGAGCCAAAATAAATAGAAGATATGTTATTTTATACATTTCAGCATTTGAGCCCTTTGTTTACGGGTGAAGGCGGCACGGTGGTGTAGTGGTTAGCACTGTCGCCTTGCACCTCCAGGGTCTGGGTTCGATTCCTAGCCAGGCTCGATTCCCGTCTTTGTGTGCATGGAGTTTGCATGTTCTCCCCGTGCGTGGTGGGTTTCCTCCGCGTACACCGGTTTCCTCCCACAGCCCAAAGACCTGCAGATTAGGCTAATTTGGCGTTCCCAAATTGTCCGTGATGTGTGAATGAGTGTGTGTATGTGTGTCTGTGCCCTGCGATGGATTGGAACCATGTCCAGGGTGTACCCCGCCTCGTGCCCGAAGTCTCCTGGGATAGGCTCCAGGCCCCACGCGACCCTGAATACAGGATAAAGCCTGACTCAGGATAAATGAGTGAGTAAGTGTCGTCATGGATTACTCACTTGGATCAAGTGATGATCAAGTGATGATGCTGGATTTGTCCATTCTTCAAGGATGTCTCCAGAAAAGAGGTTATCAAGGTTGGGATTTAATTGCATCAATCAAAGCGAACAAAGTCAGGCCACATGTCCGACTGTAAAGGAAGGATTACTCCATTGTTTTTTAGCAGCCTATTAAAATACACTGTGCTTATTATTGTTGTGTTTATGAGTGCAAGTTAAGAAACCACCACCACAACTCACTTCAGGTTCTTTGTACCCAGCACCTGGTGGGCAGTTCCGTAATCCATATTGTGTAGTTACAATATGAGGAACAGGTTCGAATTTGTGTACACTGATAATAAAAACAGACTTAACGAGGATAATAGCACCAAGCAGAGATTATATACACTGAGTTTAATGAGTTCCAGATGTTGCAAACGAACAGACGGATGTTTATCAGCCAGCAAAGTGCAAGGCTGCATAATCAGGCCAGGAGAAGCAAGGGAGGTGACACTTCTGCACCATGGGTCATTAAGTGCTTAATAACACAATCCTTACTACAGTAGGCTACATCGGATAAAACGTTCAATTCATAACTAGTGCAACTGAGTGGTTTTCAGAAGTTGTGTGAGAGGGAAGTAGGCTTGGCAAACAGGTTTCCGAACCTGGTTCTGTGGAACCTGCACTTTTTAGGGTTGGTTTCTGCTCAAGAACCCTCAGTTCAACTGAGGACCTGGTTCTGTGGAACCTGCACCAGGCATGGAGACCTTAAAATCTGTTGGAGTTTTCCAGGGAGTTCTTCAGGTCTGTACTCTAAAATGTACAATGATGTGTAGGCAATATTCAGATGAGCCAAGACATTTAACCTTCTGTCTTATACAAGGTTGGTCCTCTATTTTGCCACTAAAACAGCTCTAACTTGCCAAGACATGTGTGGTGTCTGGCACCAAGACGTTAGCAGGAGATCTTTTAAGTCCTGTGAGTTGTGCGGAGAGGCCTCCATGGATCAGGCTGGTTTGTCCAGCACGTCCCACAGATGCTCGATTGGATTGAGACCTGGGGAGCTTGAAATCAAACCATTCTCGTTCACAAACCAATGCAGTTGCAAGGGAATACCTTGTCTGCGATAATGTTAATGAAAATGTGAAATAAAGTTTGTGAAATTCATGGCATGTCTGCATGAATTCCCAGAACCAGGGTTTACCTGCAGTTACTTTTGCAGTACTAGCCATTCTGTCAGGTAGGACAGCATTTCTTGCCCTTGCACAAACTTTGGTGCTGGGTTGTGGTTTGTCAGTAAGTATGCACCAGTGTTGACCGGGATCACCCCACAAGATTTGCTGCTTCAGAGTTGCTCTGACCCAGTTATCTTGCTGCGATCATTTAGCACTCGTCAGTGTTACTCAGCGCATCAGTGGCTCAATGGTAGGCTTCTCGGTTTCATTCGCATCCAAAGCCCTGTACCCGACCACTGTGGTTGCAGTGGTCGTGTCCCCACTGTGGATCAGTCCACATTTTCTATCCCATGATTGTTTTTATGCTTAAAGGCAAGAGCTTGAATTTACAGTCTTCAGTTTAGATATTAATAAAACCTCTTCAACGATTTTACTAAAAAAAATGACAAATCTGGGAACCTCGGAGAAATGAATTTAACCCTTTGTTCACCAATTTAACTGTGGCGGGAAGCTGATTCTGAAAACGACTTCTTGTCGTGTCCGAGTACAGACATTAACTCAAACAGTTAAAATATTGCAGCCTATTTTCTTTACAAATTTCACAAATACACATTTTTACTAAGCTTATCAATGCTTCCAAACTTCTAGCAAGTACTGTGTGTATTCTATAAATCATAAATATGTTGTGTTCTTCTTTCCACCATGTTTAAGTCTTGATGTTTTTTCATTATTTTTGATATTGGACTTCATTCCCGCATCTTTTCCTCCCTTCCCATTCCCCCCACCCCCCACAATCTCCCACTGACACTCCTTCTTACCCACTGTTGCCATGGAAACAGTGGAAGAGAGCATTCTGGGACTGAGCAGGACGATATGGGGATACGAGAGGGGAAAAAAATACACATAAGAGTGTGGAATTATGAAGCGTTACATACATGAACTCATAGACAAGATGGCTGCGGTTCAGGCAGCGTTGTTAGTTTTCAATTTGAGACCCTGACATCCAGACATCCAGTCATGCTCCCAAGATGCACTGTGACTATTATTATTATTATTATTATTATTGTTATATGGTTTCTGCTCTTCCTTTTTTTTATGTGGCTGTAAATGTTTATTATTTGCGGTGATGTGTCGATCATTGCCGTTCGAGCGCATCCAGTGTTTCAGTCATCGTTTTTCCTCTGATTGCAAAAAAACTCCTTCAGTTTCTGCTCTCGCTCCTGACTGCGGTGTGACCCAGGCACACCGTACTCCATCCCCTCTGCCGGAGCGGCGCAGCACGTCAGCACTGCAGTCTCTCTCTCTCTCTTTTCTCGCTCTCCATCTCTCCGGTTCCTCCTTGCACTCCTTTTGATAACACGCCATTGATTTTTCCGTGCCGTTATTCAAAGCCCAACTTCTAAATCATAGTCGTAACCAGAGAAGAGAGCAGCAAGATCCAACAGTAATGCATAAGGTCTTTTCATTATAATTTTTTTGACCAAACCCTTGATCAATCATTACACATGCAGCCATTACTGATCGACTCAGGTCAATGTGGTCAGCCCTAAACTGCCCCGGGTATTTATTGAGGTTAGGCTTCTTACAGAACCCTCACAGATCAATATTTCTGCTCACCAGTATAATACTGTGACTTGTGGCACCAGATAAACTGCAACTTTATTTTTTTCTACTGGTTCAGTGTTAAAGGTGCAGTATTAATGTTGGTACCTATGCAAAAAAAAAAAAAAAAATTATTATACAAGGCATCTAAAAAGTTTGCCTTGTACTATTATTATTATTATTATTATTCAGTGTAATTTTCGATATTAACAGCCCTGTAGTAGCGCCACCTGTAAGGAACTTGTTTGCGTAACTTGTTTGCGTAACTGTTCCTTGACACCAAATGTAGCTCTGCACGCAGTTATATTACATCATATATCATCATAAATAATTAGACTTCGCTTCACGTCTAACCGCAGGCCGACTAACACCACTCTGTCGTTGATTATTTGTCATTTGTTTGATTTCTGCTAATGTACAAAACATTTTGGGGAGCCGGCATGTTTGTGTGTGTGTGTGTGTGTGTGTGTGAGAGAGAGAGAGAGAACAGGGCTATTGTACACTCCTCTCATGACCACACACTGCTTCTCTCATGTATGATCTCCGCATACATGTTTTGTGTTTTCTACTCCATATTGTTCTTTTGTTGTTGTTGTTGTTGTTGTTTTTTATTTTATTTCAAGTGTGTAACATTGAACTGTGTGTGTCACTCTTGTGTATTGTCATAACCCACATCATTGTGTTTGAGTGCTAAATGTGCGTGTAATGGATTTGTGGAGGTGTTTCTTCTGTTGGTTTGTGACGATCATGACATGCACATGTACATCTCCTCTCTTCTGATGGAGAAATATCCAGTTTTGGATATCGTAAATATTAACCTGGATTCAGTCGTAAAAATGTTTAACAAACTCTTATTATTATGGAATGTAAAAAAACATTTTTAAAAAAAAAATTTAATATCAGTGTTTTAAATGTGTATATAAATTATACATATATTCAGGGTTATACATTATAAAATCTTTAGAAATTAAGGAAAAAGTTACATTTTGAAAATATTTTGATTTTATATA
>JAQMYL010000008.1:3424697-3442887 GCA_030014365.1 Clarias pachynema | reverse complement strand
AAATGGTCATGAAAATAAAGAAAACACATCGACAGATAGATGAGAAGGTGTGTCCAAACTTTTGGCCTGTACTGTATGTATATATATATATATATATATATATATATAATACACAGTTCCATACACACAGTATACGAATTAATAATAGTTAAGAGGCTTCCATGAAGATGGGATAATAACAGCAGTGATTAATATGGCTTGGCCAGCAACACGTTATTTAACCCTAACTGTTACTGTGAGGAGCTTCTCATTTCTTAAACAACCATGTCAGAAGACATATCCCGTGGTCATTGCAAAGATGTTTCAGAAGGGTTAAATTATGGTCCTGCATCAAGCAAAGAAAACAACTAACATTTAGTTAAATCAAATCGTAAAAAAAAACAAGTGTTGGCGAAAAAGGTTGTCTGATCTGATGAGTCCAGATTCACCCTGTTCCAGAGTGATGGGTGTATCACTTCATCTGCCTTTCCCTGATGCACCCATCACTCTGGAACAGGGTAAATCTGGACTCATCAGTCCGCATGATGTTTTTCCAGTGCCTAGTGGCCACCGTACCAGCCTTTGGGGGCAGTGTTATGATCTGGAGTTGCTTCATTTGGTCTGGTCTAGGCTCAGCAACGTTACATGCACAAAAAAAATGAAGTCTAATGACCTGAATGTACTGAACAACCAAGTTTTTCCATCAATGTTTTAATTTTTTCTTCCCTGATGGCATGGCCACATTCCGAGAGGACGATGCCAGGATTTATTGGGCGCAAATAGTGAAAGAGTGGTTCAGGGAGCATGAGATATCATTTTCACAGATGGAGAAATGGTTTGGCCACCGTGGAGTCCAGACCATTGAGAATCTTTAGGATGTGCTGGAGAAGACTTTACGCAGCAGTCCGACTTCCCCATCATCAATGCAAGATCTTGGAGAGAAATTAAAGCGAGTCTGGATGTGTCATTGCATAAGCTTATCAAAACGATGCCACGAAGCAAGAAGAAGTCCAATGAAATAGTAGATTGTGCGACCTTCTTTTTTGGCCGTGTATAATAAAATTATGTTCCAAATGTGATTTCAAAACAACTTTTAATACTAAATAAATAACTCCTCCAAAAAACAAAACAAAAAATATAAACACTTGGACTGCTTTGACTGTTTTTCAGGGCCATGCATTTTTTTCAGAAAGAAAATGAAACAGATGTAATGCAACAGCAATCAAGAGATGCTTGAGCGTTCTGTTTACAAAAGACGTGAGATACATAGATATGTGTACAGGATGCTGCTGCGTTCGGCCTGTTCTGACAAAGTGGGCTAGAAGTGAACAATTAGTTAATTAGTGATCAAGATATCTAACCTTTATCAATAATGAAATCTGTTCCAGTTTCTCAATGCCCTTATATATTAAAATTAAAAGAATTAAAATGAAATAAAAATGCACAGTTACTATACTGAAAGGTATTCCAAACTTTTGACTGGAGAAAAACCAAGCTGAGAAAACACAGTGATGTTAGCACAAGGATGGAAACGGATGCGGAAGGAAAGCTCGAACATGCTTTTGGACCACGTGAAGCTCATTTCTATCACACACACACACACACACATGCACATTTATCTACACTATCACCATGTTGCACTGTTGTTTGCTGTACTCTTCTATAAGCAACACCTTATATTCATGAATCTGCCTACATATTTGAGCTCACGAGAGCTTCACAGGGTCCAGAGCACCGGACGAGACTTCAGCCTTAGAGCTTTGTGCACAGAGCTCCCAGGCTGCCGTCTGCCTGTCCGTCTGTCCGTCTGTCTGTCTGTCTGTCCCCTTGCGGATGTATAGAATGCGGAGCGTCCCTGTCCGAGACTGGATCAAACACCTGGATGCCAAACTCGCACTTGTGATTTTTTTTCCTTCCCCTTTCTTGAGCTCACGACTCACCTATCCGAGTTACACATCAGGTGCTTCATCCACCTGCTCCACCTGTGCCCGACCTCCATCGCCACTGTGTGCGGCTGGGAGTGCTTTTATTATTATTTTTTTTAAATCATTGCTGTAGCATTTTTTAAAAAGCAAAAGAAGATAATTTGATGACATATTTCATAACTCGCATTTTCCTGTTTTGTCCTTGTCTCTGTCTGTGTCTGTCTGTCTGTCTGTCTATCTGTCTGTCTGCCTTTGTGTTTCATATGCACATGATTCCTTTGGACTCCCCCCCTGTTTTTCTTTTTCTTTTTATCATATCATTATTCCTTTGGCAATTAAAAAAATTCCACTTTTCTCTTATGGCTTAACTTTTCATTTCATTTTCATTACACTTAACTTGCGAAACAACAACAAAAATCAAACATTTTCACTGTCCACTCGCCCCACGACTTGCTCCAGCTGCTGGCTACGAAAAGTCCCGGAGCCTCAACAACATTTCTGGGCTGACGGGCGCACCTCTGCGTTTGACCCCCATCACTCCTATCAACAGCGCCCCCTACGAACCCTACGACTCTCCCGGACCTCTCCGCCGCTGCCGCTCTCCGATCCCGTCCATTTTGTAGCACAGACATGGAGGGCAAGCGACAAAGACAAAAACAAGCAACCAAAAAAAAACAAAAAAAAAAACAACATGCACCAAAATAGAGACACTGCAAGCAAATGCACCATGAAGCTAGCAATGATAATAACTGTTCGCAATGTAGCAGGGGGTTAAAGTTCACGCTTTTCACCAGGGGAGGGATACAGGGGGTTGGAGGGTGGAGATACCAAAGCTTTAAATGCTGAAGAAACTTCACAAAGCTTAAAGTCGCAATTCCTAAGACAAAAGTACAGGCTAAATCAGCAATATTGAAGCTTTTGCTATAAATCCTGGCTTCAGAACAAACAGTAAGGTTATTTCTATGCTGAAATCAATTAGTCACTTTAGTGAGTACTAAGAGTAGACGGCTTTCCTCCCACCTGATTGATGGAATTATAGATCCTGTGCGCATTAGACGCGCAACGAGAGCATAAGGTTTTACCTCATCAGATAGCAAAGCTTCACAGATGCCGTCTTTGTACTTAGGAAACTCTAATGCATGCAAGTATAATTAAATAAATCACCAAGGAAATGACTATCCATAAGATTTGCCTTGAAATATTCAAAAGAAATGCTGATCCAAGTGTTGTTGTTTTTTTTTGTTTTTTTTGGCAGTAAAATTATTCATTTTCTTTGGGTTAAACACAAAACTGGTACATGAACATAATGAGGACACGTTTATCATCTCATCAGCATGTAGCAGACGTCCGGTTATTTTTAAATATATATATGGTTATTATCATTGTCTATTCGAGGAGGTGCAATTCAACCCATCAGCAAGCGCCCGAGGAGGGAAAAAAAAGAAAAAAAAAGGAAATGCACATATACAGTAAGAAGTGCTCTATTTTTGTACCAGGCTTCGGGAAACTGCAATACGGACCGGCTGGGTGTCTCTGGATGGGCAGGACCAGGACATTGAGTCCATGTAAATTTGCTATTTAGCATCATTACTATTTAATCACTACTGCGTGACCAGCGGGTTGGGTGCAAAGGGTTGCGAAAAACATTGTACAAAAGTTGGTCATTTTATCCAGGGCATGTGACCTTCTGCACCGCTTCAGGACGCTCCATCTTTTTTCTATCCTAGTGCATGAAGGGAACGTCGTACTCTACAATCTCCTTCTTCCTACATTACTTGATCATAAATATCAAGACATATCAAGACAAGAAGTCGAGCTGGGGTGCTGAGGAATGAAACTCTCAAAGGAAAAAAAAAACAAAAAGACTGAACTTCTCTTTATTCTGCTGTCCATCATCATCATCATCATCATCAAGATCATTCTTATTTTTATTCTCATCCAACCAGTTACTGTAATTCCTATAGTTTGAATGCAGTAAGTTTTTACGTTCCCTTTTTTTATTTCCTCCTTGTTTTCTTTCTGTCTTTCTTTTCTCCTTTTTGTTCTTTCTCTTTTCTCCTTTTTCCCCTTTTTATCTGCCTGCTCTGTCTCTTGGATGCCGATCTTCCCTTTCCCGCCAAAATAAAAAAAGGAGGGAACGTTGACTGGATGCTGGACTGACAAGCGGTCAGTAGGAGAAGAAAAATAAAGACTTAATGCTGAAAGTGATAAAAGAGAAAGAGAGAGTGTACGTGTACATGTTTGTGTATGTGTGTGTGTGTGTGTGTACTTGCAGACATTTTGATGCCAGATCAAAGCCTGTCTCTACATTGTTAACGAAATCCTCCCCTGCAATGCTGGCTTAGAAAATTTCTCCACCCTTTTAATTTTTTTCCCTTCCTCCGTGGGAACGAATGTAAAGGAACTGTCAGTAGCGCTCACTTTAATTGTGATCCTGCAACAAACCTTCATCATCCACTGTTCTATTGAAACATATACTATTTGTTATGTTATGAATATTATTTTTGTATTTCAAACCATTGCTTTTATATAATTACATATAATGAAGATTTGTACAATTTTACATTCATACCTGCCTGGTGTGTGTGTGTGTGTGTGTGTGTGTGTGTGTGTGTGTGTGTGTAGGTAGAGCATGTACGTGTGTGTCCCCTTATTTTAATTTGACGGTGCCTGCCTTGACGATCATGTCTTGTCTCTTTTCCCCCTCACTCAAACACACATTCAGTGCTAGGACGCGCCAAAAACGTTAAAGAAATAGAAAACGTTAAAATCACTGCAGAAAGTAATGTGTATGAATCTGCGGTTTGCGCATGTTTTAAAGAGATCAGCAGAAATGCGGCATCTTGTTTATTTGCCATGTTTTGTGCACATGGTTATAATTATTAGCTGAGGTTGACATGCAGGGTGTGACGTCTTTATGGGGATTATTGTTTTATAAGAAGTGGCCATGAGATAGCATACAGTAGAGATTATGACATTCAGGCCACAATTATATTTTATATATAATTATTATATACACATTTGATGGGTGCAATTTACTGTTTTGTGTCTAAAAGATAACAAAACCATGACCACAAATTAGACCTGTGTCGCAATACCCGTTAATGCATGTCTCTAGATGTTTTTTTTGGCAGGAACCAGGCAAAACAAAATGGAGAGTTTGCATACGGAGGCATGGGGTAACACTACAGTAGTGAAAAGTGTCATAATATCACACATTCTATGCTTATGTTGCTGACACATGTTCAAATGTTCAAACTCTATTAATTATTTTGCAATCACAAATACCGCTTATACTGTACAGGGTCGCGGGAGGCCTGGAGCCTATCCCAAGGGACTCGGGGCACTAGGTAGGAATACCATGGTGCCAATCCATCGTAGGGCACAAGCACGCACTCACACGCTACGGGCAATTTATAAACAACAATTAGCCTAATCTGCATGGCTTTGGACTTTGGGAGGAAACCCACCAAGCACAGATCCAAGGCGGGACTCGAACCCTTAACCCTGGAGTTGCGAGGCCACCATCATCTTATGGCCTTGTCGCCACAGTACAGTGGTACCACGGCATACAAATTTAATTTGTTAAGTTCTTTAGCCAAAATTTCGTATTGTGAAACTCGTTTTCATACAGGAAATAATGTAAATGCAGATAATCCGTCCCAGTCACCCAAAAATATTTACAAATGTTAGAAAATAATTAAAATTCATTTATGGCTCTTCGTTGAACTCGCCGCTTTAAAAACTAAACTGAAAGTCGTTCCCTTATCTTCCTTGTTCACACATCTGGCTCATTCGTTGAAAATATATAACATTGAGGCTATAAAATAATATAATAAGACCACAAGATAACATGTACAGTGTACTGAGTAATACATTAAGGCTTCAAAATTTTATACATCCAGGCCACAAGACGTATCGTTAAACTGAAACCATAAGATAATAAAAGGCAACAACATATTGTAGTGTAGATACAAGAAATATATTAAGGCTGCAAGATAATAAAAATAAATTCGGGCACAAGGCAGGGTGCCAATCCATTGTAGGGCTCGTACACCCTCACACACTACAGGAATTTGGATGTTAGATGAAGACAAATGGTCCGCTATGGCTACCCCTTAACAGGAGCAGTCGAAAGACGAAGAAGACGACACTTCAGGCAATTTGGGAACAACAACTATTCTAATCTGTGTATCTTTTTTACTATGAGAGGAAACCCATCAAGAACAGGGAGAACATGCAAACCCAACACAGACCCTCTGTTGGAATCCAACTCTTGACACTGAAAGTGCGAGGCCAAAGATATTAACTTGTAGACTCAAAAAAACTCAAATCACATGGCCTTGCTATATCTGACTTTGTGGCCTCAATATTTTAAAATACTAGAAATATTATCTTGGTCTTATGATTTTGTAGCCTTAATTTATTATGATACACTCAACAGTGTAGTTCATTGCCTCCATAGATTATCTTCTGTCTTCAGTAGTTTATCTCGTTGCCATGATACATTATCTTGTAACTGGTTATGTACGGGCTCATGCTCTGGATAGACTATGATTTTGAGGCCTCAGTATAATATTTCATGGTCTGAATTTATTATCTTGTGACCTTAATATATTATCTTGTATCTTCAGTAAATTATCCCAATTAACTTGTGGTCATTACAGTATGATTTTGTGATCTTAGCATACTTACTCATGATCTCAAATTGTTATCTTGTGTTATCTTAATGTGTTCCTCTGGTGACATTGGGGAAAAATCATTCCATGGCCAGGACTTACTGATGTGGCTACAACATACTGTAGTATCTCATTCCCACAGCTTAGTGACTCATGGCCACAACATAGTGTCTCATTCCCATGTCTTAGCAAGTCATGGCCACAACATAACATCTCATTCCCACACCTTAGTAAGTTGTGGCCACAATATAGTATTTTATTCCCACACCTTAGCAAGTCTTGGCCTCAACATAGTATCTCATTCCCATGCCTTTGTCAGCTGTGGCCACAACATACTGTAGTATCTCATTCCCATGCCTTGGTAAGTTGTGGCTACAACATAGCATCTGATTCTCACGCCTTAGTAAGTCGTGACCACAACAAGGTATCTCATTCCCACGCCTTAGTACAGTATGTCACAGACCCAGTATAGTATCTCATTCTCACGCCTTAGTAAATCGTGGCCACAACAAGGTATCTTATTCTCATGCTGTAGTAAGTCGTTTCCACAACATAGTATCTCATTCCCATGCCTTAGTAAGTCGTGGCTACAACATACTATCTCATTCCCACACCTTAGTAAGTCATGTCCACAACATGGTATCTCATTCCCATGCCTTAGTAAGTTGCAGACACAGTATAGTATCGTATTCCTACACTTTAGTAAGTCGTGGCAACAACATTGTATCTCATTCCAAAGCCGTAGTAAGTCGTGGCCACAAGATACTCCCTCATTACCACACAAGTAAATCAGCATAATAGCATAATATCTCATAATATCTCATTCTCACGCCTTGGTAATTTGTGGCCATGATATCTCATTCCCATGCCTTAGTAAGTCGTAACCACAACATAGTATCTCACTATCATGCCTAGTATGTCAGGGCCACAAAATAATATCTCATTCCCACACCATAGTAAGATGTGGACACAGTATAGTATCTTATTCCCATACTTTAGTAAGTCGTGTCAACATTGTATCTCATTCCAAAGCTTTAGTAAATCGTGGCCACAACATACTCTCTCATTCCAACACATGTAAATTGCGGCCAAAGATAGTATCTCATTCTCACGTCTTAGTAAGTTGTGGCAACACAACATGGTATCTTATTTCCATGCCTTAATAAGTCATGGCCACAACATAGTATCTCATTCCCACACTTTAGCAAGTCGTGGCTACAACATAGTATCTCATTCTCACACCTTATTAAGTCGCAGACCCAGTATAGTATCTCATTCCCACACCTTTGTAAATCGTGGCCACAACATTATATCTCATTCCCACGCCTTAGTAAGTCATTTCCACAACATAGTATCTCATTCCCACACCATAGTAAGATGTGGACACAGTATAGTATCTTATTCCCATACTTTAGTAAGTCGTGGCTACAACATAGTATCTCATTCTCACACCTTATTAAGTCGCAGACCCAGTATAGTATCTCATTCCCACACCTTTGTAAATCATGACCACAACATGTTATCTCATTCCCACGCCATAGTAAGTCACAGACACATTATAGTATCTTATTCCCACACTTTAGTAAGTCGTGGCAACAACATTGTATCTCATTCCAAAACCTTAGTAAGTCGTGGCCACAACATACTCCCTCATTCCCACACAAGTAAGTCGTGGCCACAGCATAGTATCTCATTCTCATGCCTTGGTAATTTGTGGCCACATCATGGTACCTCATTCCCATGCCTTAGTAAGTCGTGACCACAACATAGCATCTCATTCCCACACTTTAGCAAGTTGTGGCTACAACATTTTATCCTTAAAATATTTTTCCCCCACAATGTCACCAGTTCAGTAGCTATCTTATGTCCTCAGTATTATTATCTCGTGGTCACAGTATATTAATTTGTGTTTATATTCATTTTTGTATACACAAAAGAAAAAAAAAACAGGTCACATGGGGGCCTTATATTTTACAGTTATGAGATAAGGGTCAGGGTGAGTCAGGTGACTTTTTCACCGTATAAAATTAGCATGAGATCAGACTATTCATTGAATTCCAACTTGTTTTTTTTCCTCACGCTTTTACTTCCCATATTGTTCCCATGAAGTCAGGTGTGTTTACTTGAACGCAGTTTCAGGGCATAACACGGTGAACGTGTTTTTCATATTTTCACTCGTACATGAAGACATTATTATTATTATTATTAATTTATTTATTTTTGCTTTTAAATGCATCGACGGTTCAGCTGATCACATCCTCATCGCATCTTCCTCCTTGTCCTCCCTTTATCACGCCTTCACCGCTGTGCGTGTGCTGATTAAGGGAGCGGTTCCTCAGACCTACTTCAGGTCTTAATGATGTGTACAGTTTTAATCGATGACTTTGTACTCTATGAATGCATGTAGTTGTTGTTGTTTTTTTCCTTTTTTTCCTCTTGCGAGCAATAAGGAATGTCTGTATGATTATTATTATTATTATTATTATTATTATTATTATTGTTAAGAATGTTTTGATAAGTGATTTTATCTGAAGCTTTATGTATGTGTACTATATTCATATGGGTGTGTACATATGGATGTGTAAAGATTCATATGCACATACATATTTGTGACATATTGCATGATGGAGGTGTTTGATGAAAATCTTTTTTTTTTTTTTTTATAAAAAAAGGGGGGCGGGGCTTAATTGTGCATGCGAACATGCTATCAGGTGGCAGAGACCATAATAACTGTAAAAAAAAAAAAAGTTTATGTTTTATTTTTTTATTTCTTTGTGGAATAATGTTGTATTGGGGCATGTGTAAACTATCGTAGTAACGGTTGATTTGTCACGCTCGGGAGCCTTGTGATCATTTCATGATTGATATTTTTTTGTTTCATCTTTTCACAGAGAACTATTCTGAAAGCCCACTGCTTATCAGATATATGCAAAAAGAAGCTGTAACTGTGACGTAAACTAGAACAGGAAACTCCATCTTCACGTGCACGCTCCCGAACGAACACCCAACCTGTCAATCACCTCCCCCCCCCCCACCTCTTCTTCCTCCTCCTCCTCCTCCCTGTAACAACGGTTCCTTCCTCACCAACCTCTCCAACCTTATTTGCATTTTTATTCCTGATTTTTTTTTTTTATTTGTATTTTTTTAATCCTCACATATTCTCTTTTCATGCACTTTTCAAGTTCTGCTCTTGTTTTCCTTCTCTCTCAGTATGCAGAACAGATTATTCAGATTTCCTGCGCACGACGGCGGGAAGCTCTGCCTCTCGCCGCCCGCCGGGTGCTCGTAGCCGAACCCGTCCCCCGCGGGCCGTCGAGCGTTTTTAACGAGACCTAAATTGATGTAGCACACACACTATGATGTAGACCAGTAGCAAACGTTTAGTCTTTGTATCCGAAATAATGGCAAATAATGACCGTGAACGAACGTGGAAGACGATGACGATGCTACGACTTCACGTCTTCAGCGGTGCATGTTGTTGTCTCTCTTACTAACCGGAATGCTTCGTCCTGCATCCTTGTGCATCTTGAGATTTTTATTTTTTTATTTTTTCCCCTATATGCATTCAAAAGATTTTAAAAGAGTTAGACTATAGGCTCAGGAGAGCAGGAGAAGACAACAATTCATCCAAAAAAAAAAAATAAAAAAAACAAACGCAGAGGAGGTCGGCACAGGAAAGAGCATCCATTTTGAACAAACAACCATTAGTCATGTAGAGATTTTATTTCATTTTTTTTCACATAATTGACATAAAAGTGACCCAGAATCTTCTCTGTCTCGCACGTCACTACTCAGGTATCGCGCTCTACGTCGGTCTTTTATCAGTGCTTCCAAAAATTCTGCCAACTCTAAATAAAAAGGCAGAAATAATTGAAAAAAAAAAAAAAAAAAAAGGATGACGAAGAGGTTAAGTAGGAACGTGTCCTAAACCTAAAGTGTCCACAGGTCTTCCTTTTTCCTACTGTCCTTCTGCTTTTTTTTGTAATTCTTTTTTTTTCTTCATTTATTTTGCCATAATCTATGACGCTTTACTCTCTCAATGAGTCCTCGCAATCACTTTGACTCTCATTTTATTCTTTTTTTTTTTTTTAATGAATAATTCCTTGGATAATGACATGTTTCAAAAAAAAAAAAAGAAGAAGAAAGAAAGAAAGAAAGAAAGAAAGAAAGGAACATCAAAACGTGATCTGTCTTTAAATGGACGTCTAGCCACCGCCACCACCAAATAAAAAAAAATAATACATTAATTAAGAGTGGGACTGAGAGAGCGAAAGACAGACGGACAGAGTGTATGTGTGTGAGGGACATAAACGAGTGTGTGTTGAAAGAGGATTCGGCGAACAGAAGAAAAGGCGCCGGGAAATGGAGGAGAGTTTGAGGAAGAAGGAAAAAAAAAAAAAACTGAAAACAGGAGAGAGAGAAAAGAGAGGAGCAAGGAAGGAAGGAAGGAAAGCAGGAAGGAAGGAAGGAAGGAAGGAAGGAGGGAAGCTGATCGGCTTCTCAGTGTAAGGATGTGTGTTCTTGCGTACCCGGCGTGTGCTTCCGTATGTGTGCCTTGCTATGTGTGTGTCTCCGTCTGCTTTGTGTTTGGTGTGTGTTTTTATTTGTTATTATTTCTTTGGTTCCTTTTCTCCTCCGCTCTGTTCATGTCTCAAATGGTGCGCTCGTCCTCTATTCCCTATGTTGTAGGCACCCTGTTCAGTAAAGTAATCTAGTCATGAAGTACAGTAAGGGCACTTCATGGGGAATAGGGAGGCATTTTGGGACGCAGCCTTGTTTTCTGGGGATTTGGCCGAGCCTGTGCTCCGTCCTCTCCTCGTCAGTCCTCGAGGCCCCTGGTCCTGCCAGATCTCAAACTCTTCCTCAGTCACTGACTGCTTTTGGTTTAAAGGAAAGAAAATGGGAGACGTTTCAGCCCCTCATGTCGAGCAGATCTTGTGGCCCTCAAAGACTGGATCTTTCATTCTTAGGGAGCGTGCCTGTGTGTGTGTGTGTGTGTGTGTGTGTGTGTCAGAGAGAGTGTTTGACATTTATAGTACAAGCTTGTTTATCACCTCTGTGTGTGTGTGTGTGTGTGTGTGTGTGTGTGTGTGGTTGTGCATGTCACAGTGAGCCAGCCCGCTTTCTCTTTCTTGCTTTCTACATTTTAGACATTTCACCTGGATTTTAGTTGATGATGTCACTCTTAGACACCTGTGCAGATGTTCTGTGCTTTCCAGATGTGTGTCTCTGGCTTTGGCTTTGCAGTGATGATATTTTTACAAGCTTCTGTTTATCAGCTGCTATGACAGTTTCTAAGTGGTTTTTCCTCCCCTCTCTCTCTCTCTCTCTCTCTGTCTTTCTGCATCTCTGTTTTTGTCCCGTTGTCTCTCTGTCTTTCACCTTTTCTGTCTCTTACTCACTCTTTTTCTCCTTATTTTTGTCTCTGATTTTTCTCTTTGTCTCTCTGTCTTTCTATCTTTCTCCCTCTCTCTCCCTGTCTCTCTCTCCTCCCTGTCTCCTTTTCCTCCTCTTTCGGTTTATTCCATGTCTCTCTCCCTCTCTCTCTTCCTTTCCTTCTTGTTTCTGTTTGTCTCTCTGTCTACCTTTGCCTCCGTCTTCTTCCTCTTTCTTTTCTGGTCTGACTCTTCATGCATTCCTTTCTCTTTCTGACCACATGTCTGTGTCTCTTTCTCTCTCTCTCTCCTCTTGCCTGTCTGTCTCTCACTCTCTCTTTCTTTCCCTGTCTTCTTATTTCCTCCTCTCTCTGTCCTTGTGACTGTTTTTGTATTTTTCTTTGTCTATCTGTCTGTCTGTCTTTTTGTCTGTCTCTCTTCCCCTCCTTCTTTCGCACATCTCTCTGTCTGTTTTCTGTTTTCTCTCTCTATCTTTAACTTGGTCTCTATTTCTGTCTGTCTCTCTGTTTTTCTGTTTGTCTCTGTTTCTTTCCTTCTCTTCCACTCTCTTTCTTTTGGTCTCTGTTTCTCTGTATTTTTCTTTTTGTCTGTCACTTTTCCTTCTTTCTAATTCTTTGCTGTTTGTCCATCTAACTGTTGGTATCCCTCTATTTCTTTATCTCTCTTTACTTCTTTCTCTGTCTCTCCCAAATCTGTCCCTCTCCCTGTCTCACTCTTTCTGTTGGTCTCTCTCTCTCTCTCTCTCTCTCTCTCTCTCTCATTTGGTCTGTCTGTCTGTGTCTGTCTCTCTCTCTCTCTCTCTCCCTCTCTAAACCTACAGTGCTGAGTTTCTGAACTGGCCGCTGTCTCTCTCTGAAGACGAAATCCGGCAGTGCAGCCTAAAAATAATTCCAGATTCCAACTTCATAAAGTGAGAGAACACACCAGGACAAAAGAAGCGAGAGAAGAGAAGATGAGAGGAAGGAGACGGAGCGGTGCTATTATGGCTTGTGTCTCCGCTCATAGATGGAACCCCTGAATGGATGGACCAAGCACAGGCATACTCCACCGTTACGATGGCGGGACTTTCTACGTTCTTCCAAACCGGACAGTCGTCTCAATCTGGGCTTATTCGCACACATATCAGTCTGACGATGGGGAAAGACTTCCTTCCCTCGTTTGCACTCAGCGGTTCCATCTGCTCTCTTTGCATCGAATCTTCTTTTTAAAAAAAACAACAAAAAAAACAGTCATTTGCATGCACTATAGGTGGAAGCTAAAGATTTGGGATTGTCTCCACCGCTTTTTTTTTTTTTAAGGGCAAAGAAATTTCCATGGAAGGTTTCCCAAGCTTGATTCAACTCTATGCAATTCAGCCACTCACTATTTAAAGAGAAAAAAAAAAAAAAAAAGCCAAATCAGCAGACGACACTCGACGTCACACTCTTTCAAAACGACAGAGGGTCAGGAGCCAGCGTCTGGCACGGACTCGCGTCTGCACTGAAACTCTCCTCTCATGTACTGCAGCTAAAAAACCTTCGTCAGACCTTTCGCTTCATCCTTCAGACGGGCGAATTCTCATCAGGTCACGTCCAGGACTCACTCACAGGCATGTGACTATAACAAACAGTACACGGGAAAGACGCTCAGCATCCCTTCGTTCCTGTCTTTCTCGTGTCTCTCTTCAACATCTCAGCATTTCTCCTCCTCTGTAGCTGACCTGCATGGCATGAAAATAAAAACAACAACAGCGACAACAAATGATCGTTAAGTCCTGGCTAGATGACGAACGTACAGGTCGCGGGACAGGACGAGGAAACCGACGAGACGTCTCGATCCTGACCGCGTCCATGGCTATGCGACACGGTGGACTTTCTGTTGATGGATGGACGGGGGGGGGTGAACTTTAAAAGAAACACTTAAATGAGGAGAGAAAAAAAAGAAACACACCAATAATCCGAATGCAAATTGAAAAAAAAAAGAAGAGAAAGAAATGCATTTTCTGACTTTGTTTACCAGCATGATAAAAAAAATTGCATGACTCTGCTTCGAAAAAGTCCTCACCCAATGTCCCCCCCAAACACACACACACACACACACACACACACACACTTTAACAAAAAGAGAAAAAAAAAAAAAAAGCAAAAAGAGGGCTTGGAATTATTAGAAATTATTAAAAGAGCAAAATCCCTTGCAGGTTTATGTTATATGCAACTACATTTAAAAAGTTATATTATTTAAATAAGAAAAAAAGCTATATTTTGTTTTACTAAATAAAATAAAAAACGGGATATATATGTAGGACTGCGAGATACAGTCAGAGTGTAGATATTAGACACCCCTGAGGAATACCTGCTATTGACTATAAAACTAGTTCTGCTCTTCATTTCCATACAAAAACAAAAACCGCCATTATTTTTTTCCCCAGATTTATTTATTTTTTTAATCCTCTCCGTTCCTAATCTTAACTCTTCTTGTCCTGGGAATTTACATCTTCCACCATTTGCGGTTGGTCACAATCCATGCAATTACACATTCATTCATACTGCTCTGAAGAAGCACTTAGGACTTGTTGACCTTTGACACCATTGTCAGATCAGAGTGGCTTTCCTCTTGTTTATGAGTTTCCTAGCGATTAAAGACTTTTCAAGAGAGATTTCTGTAGCACAAAGCTGTAAGAGCTTATGTTGAAACCTGCATTAAACTGTACTGTGCAAAAGTCTTAGGTCATTACCAGTTGTGTTTTAAAGCAAAATATCTGTCCAGTGGATGCGAAAAAACAAAATATACACAAAAGAACCCAGACCCATTTCTCCTGTAAGGGAAATTATAGGGGATGGAACACAGAGCACATGGAACACCTTAGGGAAGATTTTAGGGTTAAAAGCTCTATTCGACATATGTCACAGCAATATATTCTTAATTAGCTTTATGCAGTTAGAACAGGTTAAATATAAAACATAAGATTTTAAAGATTTTTATTAAATCATCAAGTTGCTAAATAGGATGAAACAAAACGAGCTTTTTAATATCAGCCAGTGGTGCAACATGTGCTACCTTACTAGACCACATTGCCATATTAGAAATATTTGTCTCCATATTATGCCATGGGTCCGGAAATTCACAGATTGTCACATGACTGTTCATTAGACGTCACTTAGGGACTTCATCAGTTAAAGTCAAGGATAAAGATGAATAAGTAACCTTCCAGAACATTAAAACGTCATGTGACACCTGGGACACGGCGGGTCCTTACGCACTTCTGATGCAGGTGTAAAATGATATTAAAAGTTGGAAAGTCAATTTGGACTTTGATTTGCGAAGTCAGACGAGCTACACTGAGAAAAATGATTCTTGCTTTGTGTAGCTTTTACTTATTGATATTATGTCTGTTTTACTAAGTTTGTAAAATACTTAAATCTGTTTCATTGTTTTAACCCAATCGTACAAATTTCTACCATTATTCGTTATTATTTATTGTTGCGCCACAACAGTTTATTGTTGAGACACATAGAGATCGCTGTCATCTGTCCATTTTATTTTATCCTCAACTCTGTCCGTTTTTATTCTATCCTTCTATCCCCAGAAACCATTTGTGTGAATCTGATTAAACTTTCACAGAACCTTTATTAGGAAGCATACTGTAGATGTGCACCCAATATTTCATTCTCCAATAACGCCACTTGTCCTGTAGGACATTAAGAAAATGTAGCACGTTCAATGGGCAGGTGACATGTCTTCCATGGAAGACACACATGTTTCTTACTCGCGTGGTAATTCTGCCCTTGATTTCACCTTGCCGTGACATGAATCATATTTTTCAATGTTTTTGTCGAAATTCAGTCCATTTTAACTACATGTTCATTCTTAACACTGTTATTATTGGAACATAGTTTGTGAAGCAGTTTTAGGAACATGTCGCCTTATAGTAAGTTTGTTAACGAAAGCGATTCAAAAGGCATCTGTAAATTAATACAAATAACTTTAATCGTTTATTCGCAACAAAATAACAGCAGAAGCTTCACTACCAGACACGCTGCAGTAGTCGAGCTGCGTTATTGTAAGATTTCCAAAGTCACCTTCACTGTTAATCATCCTTTTGTCCATTCTTTATGCTGTCCTAAGGGCATCGCTTAATGTAAATGAGCTGTGCCAGGATTCGTTTGTTAGATTAAAACTATGATGTCATTGACACACATGTAATATAGCAACCCCATACACACTAAAATACCAGTGAAGAAGTGGTTTAAGCTGTAGTAAATATATATATACTGTATAATAGTCGACCAGTTGCATCAGTCCATCAGATTATTTGTTACTCTCTGGTCTTAAATGTCAAAAAGAAATGTATTTTATGTTTTTCCTGTTAAAATCCTTCTTTCTTGTTCTTTTGGAGCAAAGCTACGTACTTACTAACAGTAATGTTTCAGTTAAAATAATAACAAACACTCAAAGACTATAGAGTAGAAGATGTTACATTGGAATGTTAAGGTTTAGTTTGAGCATCATGGCACAACATGATATACAGCGTGTAATAAACTGTGACTAGCCAGTGCAACGTAACTGAATGACTTACAGTACTGTGCTTGATCCAGCCCTCGTTTCTTCATATTTTACTTCCAAAGAGACAGGCTTTCTTGTAATTCTACGTAATCTTGAGGAATAGTTTTCCAGACTTCCTGACGGACTTTTTTGTCTCTCATGTATTTTCAGTCTAGTTTCAAAGGAATGTTTTTTGTTTGTTAAGCCACACAGTGACCTATGAATCATTTAAACATAAAAGCATCTAACTTAAGGCATGAATCGGTGAGAAACATGTGCAGATGATGACAGATGACAGTGATTAGTTATACTGCTGATGCTGAATGGTTGGAACAGACGAGAGGGGAAATGAGGTCGCTGCTGAGGTTTTATCTTTTTATAAGTTTAACTTTAGGCACTTTGTAGTCTGTCGCATTTGTTCCACATTTCATCAGTTTAATCTACATCATTTATTAAGAAGAAACGAGGGGAAGCTAAAGACTTTTGCACAGTACTGTATGCAAGTGCTCGGTAAATTACAGGTGACTGGTGTCTTTAAATACCATAAACGAAAAAGAAAATAATACGTCTGGAAGGAATTTATAAGTTTTTTATAAGATTTTTTTTTATTAAGACACATGATACTTCTGCATTTAATAACATTTTAGCAATATTTTGCACCATTTCAAACTAATAAACAGTTGCTTTAAATATAATTTTTTCCAGTGACCTAAGACTTCTTCACAGTAATGTGTCTATTGAGGTTTTGGAATTCATCCATTTCATTTCTTTTAGTTCTTGTGTTTTTTTTGCACTAAAATAGTAGCCACGCTAGCGAAGCAGCATTTCCAAGAGATTAGAAGTGTATTTTGATTTAATCGTTTTTTTTTCCCTGTTATATCCTATATGAACCCATGCATTCCATTTCCATCTAATCTCCTAATCATTTCAATACAGTAATAAAGACGGTAGCAACCGCTGATGTGTAAGAGCAATACCATTAATTAATGACTTTTTTTCAGTCTGTTTTCTGTTCCTTCCCAACCCTAAAGTGCTTTAAATGCCAAAATATGGCCACGATTACATTCTGACCTGACAGTAGCTAAACGCTGCTCTCATTCTGTGATTTATTTGATTCTCCTAACGAAATTAGAAATCTGAAATTATTCAGGTCTTCCTTGGCAACTTTACGGTAGAAGAGGTGATGAGATGTAAAGGAAAGGATGCTGCTTCTTTATAGAGTGCAATTTAATAGGAAATGTGTTCAGGTTTAAATGGATTAAAGACCAGGATGTTGGTTCCTACGTCACATGCCCGTTTCTTTTATTATGAATAATATTTTGGACTCCAGGAAGGTGAGAGAGTGGGAATGCAAACTGGACCAATTATGTATTTAATGTGACCTTTTGTACTCTGTATTGACAGTAAAGTACATTGAAACTACCTATGCAGGGTCGGCATCAGTCTCAGGCCGAGTTGGCGGACAGTTCCTTGTTGAAAAGCAGATAAACCGCACAAGGAGGAGGAGCTGGAGGAGAGTGCAGGTCAAGCTGCTAAAAGGGCTATGTAAAAAAAAAAGAATATTAATAATAGTTAAGGCGGCACGGTGGTGTAGTGGTGAGCACTGTCGCCTCGCACCTCCAGGGTCCGGGTTCGATTCCTGGCCAGGCTCGATTCCCGTCTCTGTGTGCATGGAGTTTGCATGTTCTCC
>JAQMYL010000008.1:3389629-3405042 GCA_030014365.1 Clarias pachynema | reverse complement strand
TTTGTACATAATTATGCAGACATGATAAACATATATAACAAAATTGGTACAGCATACAATATGGTGCCTAAGACTTTTGCACAGTATATATACAAACAAAGGGTATCACTGTAAAGTTTGTAATCACAGAACATCTAAATAACACAAGAAAAAAAATTAAGATAGAGAGAAAACGAAAGAAAAAAGAAAAGCCACTGAGCTTATCAGTGTTGTTGAATGATCTGAAATGCGATTCATTCATATGTTTTGATGTGCAGTATAAAAGTACAGAGTGTATTCTTGATGTAATGGGTCTGAATAGATCTCCTGCAAGAGGAATACATGAACACACACACACAGGCTCATGCACACACACACATACACACACACACACACACACTCAGTGAGCAACATTCGCTAATTATGTACTCACTCGGGGGAAAAAGAGATCAGACCGAGAACAAACAAATAAACACACACACACACACACACACACACACACGCTCACGCACACACAGTGTCCTTCTGCAGTTTTGCTCGTCTATCCTCTTTCACTTCTCTTCTTAGGGGCTCTCTTGCTCTAACCATCTTCCCACACAGCCATTATTTTCCTTTCATCTGTTTTTTTTTCTCCCTCCACCTCTTCTCTCTCATTCCTCACACTCCCAGCAACATGAAGCTCTGACAGACATGTCAGAAACCCACATTCTCTCTCTCTCCCTCTCTCTCTCCCCCTCTCTCCATTCCTGTCTCTCTTACTCACACAAGGAGACACACACACACACACACACACACACACACACAATATCCAGAACATTTTATGATGGTAAAAGAGGCATGTCTATACGCGCAAGTCGTGTTCCATATTCTCTCTTAAGCAGGTGTGAACGTGAACGTTTCCGCACCCGACACTACCACCATCGCTGCTCTTAAAAACCAAGTAGGAACACATCAGTACAAACACATCCTTCAAGCGTGGTGCTCTGGTATGCAAACATTCCTCAGGATCGGTCTGCTCTTGGTGCCGTGCCAGCATGTAACTGAGTGGGAGACACCGTGGCAGCGACACAGAGATTAGACGCTATCAGGGCTTCAGATCCGCCCGGCGTTTAAATGACATAATAAGACGAAGACTAGAACGGAATGACAGAATGGTTAGAGAGAAAGAGACAGACACTGAGGAGAAATAAAAGGATTTTGACAAAAAATATATTCTTAAAAAGAATCCAACAAAAGTAACGTGAACACAATGGTTGAGTTTCCTGCTCTACAGTTTAATGTACCTGCTTTTAAATTTACAGGATTTGTTGATTAAATTAATCATATCAAGCACACTTTTCTAGGGAGCACCTTACAAAAATACTGTATATATGAGCAAGCCCAGCGATCTGATACAAGAGCTTAAATAAACACATCAAATAAAATGTAGATTTGTTTAATGTACGTTACTAATTACTATTTCTCGGATTATTAAATGATAGGATCGAGCTCTATACACTTATCAGCCATAACATTAAAACCACTGCCAGGACGTGAATAACAGTGATTATCTCATTACAGTGGCACCTGTCAGGGGATGGGGGATATTAGTCAGCAAATGAACAGTCAACACTCAGAGCTGATGGGATGGAAGGAGGAAAAAAAGAGCAAGTGTAAAGAAAGACTTTGACTAAGGCTACATGGTGATGGCTAGACAGCTAGATCAGAGCATCTCCAGAACCAGCAGGTCTTGTGGGGTGTTCCCCATACACACTAGTTATTACCTACCCAAAGGGGTCCAGTGAAGGGGTGGGCACAGGGGCATATCCGCCCACGGCTCACTGCTTGACCACAGGCAGGTGGCTTACCAGAGTACATGTCCTCTCCAAAAACTGTAGCCGCCCCAGCTCTTTCTACCTCCTCCGAAGTTCACCCTATCTCATAGAGATGTAGCATCCATGGCTGAGACCAAGTGAGCAATACTGGCCATGCTCCCTGGAGGAGGAGGAGGAATCTCTCTACACTCGCCCCCCTGTCGAGCGAATCGTGAGCGTCTGTGAGCTCGTGTGTGTGGAAGAGGGCCGGGTGCGGTTCCCCCTGAGAGTGTCTCGCTGCCTGGTGTCGCTGCACGAGCAGCAGTTTCAAAAGATCTGCTTAGGTGGCTTCAAGTATCTCAAAGGAAGCAAAGCTGTAGCTTTCAGGAAGAAGAATAGTTTCTTTCTTTCTGCTATAAGTAATTCCTGTAATAAAATAGTGTAATGCACTTCTCTTGTCTGAGTTCAACCAGTGCAGCCAAAAAAATGTAGTTCCAGATATCAGACATAGATAGACAGATACGTAGATAGATAGATAGATAGACAGATAGATAGATAGATAGACAGATGGACAGGCAGACAGAAAGATGGACAGAGAGCGACAGGTGGATGGACAGACAGAGAAACAGACAGACAGACAGATAGACAGACAGGCAGGCAGGCAGATGGATGGACAAAACAGACGATGGAGGGACGGCGGATGAACAGACAGACAGATAGATAGACAGACAGACATAAAGAATGACGGATAGAGGGTTGGACACATAGTTAAAAAGATACATAGATAGATAGATAGATAGATAGATAGATAGATAGACGGAGGGACAGGCAGACAGACAGATAGATGGACAGACAGACCAATAAACGGATGGATGGAATAATGGATGAACAGATAGACATAGGGACCAGCGGACAGACAGACAGACCATCAGATAGATAAATAGACAGACAAAAAGAATGACGGATGGAGAGTTGAAAGACAGAAAGATGGACAGAGAGACAGGCGGACAGACAGACAGACAGACGGACGGACGGACAGATAGATAGATAGATAGATCTCAAGGTTTCTTTCAATGACCATCTTAGGAGGTTCTCTCTCAGCACCGTCACACTCGATTTGTTCATTAGAAACAATCTGATCAATCTGATTCATACACATTTCCATCATTTTCTTTTGATTCTGTAAAGCTGCTTTGCCACAATTACCACTGTTAAAAGCATGATGCAAATAACATGTAACAGACAGACAGACGGACAGACAGACAGACAGACAGATACTGTAGACAGAATCTATAACTATCTAATAAAACGCAGTCAAAAAAGAGTCAACACCTACCAGTAAACACATCGACCCCTGACAGCAAACGTATTAACCCCCACCCCTCCCCCCACAACTGGTCTGAAATCCCATCACAATGATTTAGTAAATCCATTAAACCCAGTAATTAACCTGTCCATCAAAACCAATCAAAACCAGTAGGCAGTTCTCCACTAAAACACCAGTCAGCTGGTAAAACTGACTATAGACATATAAACTTTCTTTTTTCAGTACTGAGTGGCACAAATATGCAAAACTCTCTGCCTATGTGAGTGTGTGTGTGTGTGTGTGTGTGTGTGTAACAGAGTGAGAGTATGTATTAAATGAATATGTATGGGAGTTCTTTCTGTGCTGTGAAAGTGTTCCCCTAATGGCCCTTGCATTATAGTCACAGCCAACCCTTCAAGGTATGCTTCAAAACTGCCATCTGTGTGTGTGTGTGTGTGTGTGTGTGTGTGTGTGTGTGTGTGTGTGTGTAAGCATCAATTATGCTGCTGAAAGTCACACAAAAAATGACTCACCAAGCCTACTTCAAGCCCTTCATTTCCCAAACATCCTAAAAAGTGTGACACCCATCTGTGGAGTTTTTCTTCCCTAATGGCACAGGCATATTCCATGATTAAAACTGTGAAAGATGGTTCTGGGAGCATAAGGAATAATTTTCACACATGTTTTGCAGGAATTCAAGCTCAAGAGAGTTACTATCAGAGAGTAGAGAGTACTATCAGTCTTAAAACCATCCACATCTTCAGTGACAGTTCATGCAAAATATAAATGGTGTCCAGGCATCACTTAGCAGTACTTTTAAAATATATGAATAGGTATGATAAAAAAATTATCCGGAGTTGTCACGAAGTGCAGCAGTGATGGGCTTGCACCTCAATCTTTTGTTGCTACTCGCGCCTACTCCATAGGCTCACTAAGTATGTGGTCTTCCCTTCTTCGGGTGTGCGAAGGGGTGGGACCACTGGAAACGGGCATGGCTGGCTAATCATCTTTAATGGATCTCTGGCTTTCTCTGTAATATACAGTGGAACCTCGGAATGTGAGTAACCTGGTTTGCAAGTGTTCCGCAAGACAAGTAAAATTTTTCATAAATTTTAATTTGAAAAACTAGCAAGTCTTGGTTTACGAGTATCATGTAGCATGCATGCGCTTCTTGTTTTGACGCTGAGCGTCATGTGCTCACAACTGAGGTTTTTTTCTCTCTTGCATTGCGGAATTGTGGGTAATCATCTCCCCTGCTGGGTATTAGTGCGTGTCTCTCACTGGTATAATCAACATCCGTGCATCCCTGTTTGTGTGTGTACAGCGCGCATGTCCTGTTTATTATAACATGTGTGCGCATGTGTAAAGCAAAAGCAAGTCTCATTAGAGAGGTTAAAGATCCATTTCCTCTCTCTCTCTCTCAGCCTGCACTGATTCAGTGTGTGTGCGTGCGAGTCATTGGACACCGTTCCCCTTCCCTCCTCCTCTTGCCTTCATGCACACCCCTTCTCCTCTCGCCCTTACACACACACACACACACACACACACACTCTAATGGAAACACTGCTCTGTCGTGATTTTTTTCAAAGGTAGTTATTCTGTTTTATTTTTATTTTACAGCAGTGAGTCCGTTAGTGTGTGTGCGCACTCAAGTGTCAGAGATGTTTTTTGTTAATTTTCCTGATGAGGCAGTGTTTACTGTACGTTACTGTGTGTGTTTATATCTGTGTGAATGTCGTCCAGCACAGTAGTCCTCCCCCCTCTCAAATAAGAGAGGAGGAAGGGTTACTGTGTAAGACGAGAGGAGGGAAGGCAGTCATTCATTTGCTTCACACACACACACACACACACACACAGTGCTTAACGGAAACACTTATCTGTCGTTATTTATTTTTATTTTATAAGGTAAAGTGCAGGTTCATTTGTTTTATTTTTACTTTATATTTTGTATTCATTATTTTATGTATTTATTTTTTTGGGTTGTGAAATGTATAATCTGAGTTTTCATGATTTTTTATGGGGATATTCGCCTCGGAACAATTTATGCTTGCAATCCAAGGTTCCACTGTACAAACGAGGCAGGGAGTTTAGCTTGAGGTCCTGGAATTCTACGGAGCAGAGTTGCACTAAATGCTTTTGTATTGCTTCATTAAAAACTGATATTAATGACTATATTCTGATATAACTGATATAACATGTTCATACCTGCACAGCAGTGACTGGGGAGACAGTAGCTTTGAATGAAACACAACACTCATAAGACAGTGCAGCCAACAAAAGTTTTAAATATACCCGTGTGAAGATAATTTTTGAAGCACACTCGTACTGTCACGGAAACACCAGGCTCAACCCTCAGCCTCTGTTCCCAATCACTCGAATTCTGAGCACACACCTGAATCACATTAGCACCACACCTTATATACACCTCACTTCCCCTCACTCAGCGTCTGACCTCACATATGGAAACAGACTCCGCTACGTACCTGATCAAGCTTCGCTCCCCGTCTTCGTATCGTCTCGTCTCCTGGGTCCGTTTCTCGTATCCTGGTTCCCCGTCTCGTCTCCTGGTCCCACGTCTCATCTCCTGGTTCGTGTTTGCTCCATGTTCCACGTCTTCACTCGTCCCCCAGCTCCATCATCCACACAGTTAAGACTATCCAGTTTATTCATCCATTTGTTTCCACTCATCTCTCAACTGTTAATAAAACGCCCGTTTGGGTTCTCTAAAGATCACTGTCTGTTGAGTCTGTCTAGACGAAACAGATGGTCAGACCCTAACAATGAACCCGATGGGCCCAGACCCATTACTCGAGCTGGTGGAGCGACTTCGCCAAGTCTTCACCTTCACCACACCACTTCCGGCAACAACCACTTCTTCGTCGACACCACCCATTCACGCCAGTCCCATGGCAGCACCAGCACCCTACGGTGGCGAGGCAGAGAACTGCAATGGGTTTCTTCTCCAGTGCGCCCTCACCTTCGAAATGCAGCCTCTCAGGTTTCCATCTGACCGAGCAAAAATAGCGTATGTAATCTCACTGCTTACTGACAAATCACTCCAGTGGGCCGAGGCCATTTGGCAGCAGAATGGCAGTGTCATCCATAATTATCATGAGTTTATAACCTACTTCCAGGAGGTGTTCACTCGGCTGACTCTTCCACCACTGGCGAGAAACTGTTTAGACTCAGCCAAGGTGAACGTTCCATAACTGACTGTTTTGTCTTCCAGAACTTTAGCCACCGCCAGTCGATGGAACGAAGCCGCGCTCCTGACTAAGTTCCGTCAAGGACTGGAGCCACACCTGAGACTGCAACTTGCGGCGCAGGGCGACTCGGTTGGATTGGAACGGTTCATTCGAACCTCCATTCAAGTCACCAACCGCCTACAAGAGTGCACCACCAAAACCTCCATGCGACGAGAACTATCTGCAGTGAGAACGGTGAGAACCGTTCCAGAACCCATGCAAGTGGACCCGCAATCACTCTCTAGACTCACACCCACCAAGAGGCAGCGCCGGCTGACCCAAGGACTCTGTCTTTACTGGGCAGAAAAAGGACGTGTCTGTCTGACATGTCCTCGACGGCCTCCTCATCCAATGGTGAGCAAGATCTCTTACCTCTGTAAACCTATGGCTCCTTTAACTACCGATGTAGTTCTTGATACTGCTTCTTTGTCTGTTACAGTAAAGGCTCTCCTGGATTCGGGGTCAGCCGGCAACTTCATCTCTGCCGCCTTGTGTCACCAGCTTGAGATCCCCCTGATACTACACCCAACCCAGTTTAAGATACGCTGTGTCACCTGCACCCCCCCTTGGGGGGTATGGGTTCGTTACGCCACCCCTCCTCTCCACATGCGAGTGGCTTGGCTACACATGGAGCGTATCAAATTTCTGGTTCTGGAACGGTCCACCTCCAATATCATTCTCAGACGTCCATGGCTCGCCGAGCACCAACCCATCATTTCTTGGGGTAGTGGAGAGATCCTGAACTGGGGGTCTGAGTGTATGGGTTGATGTCTACAGGCAATCCTTTCCATCAACACCACGTCCGTGAAGAGCCCCACCGACCAGCTCCGTGTAACTATCCCCGAGATCTACTCCCACTTTAGAGACGTGTGCTGTCCTCGGTGAGCCACGCAGCTGCCACCTCATCGGCCATGGGACTGCGCCATCAACCTCCTTCCCGGTGAACCAGTGCCCAAAGGAAAAATCTACTCTCTCTCCATTCCTGAACAGAAAGCCATGGAGGGTTACATTGAGGAGGTACATGTACAAAGGTACATTCGACCCTCCACCTCCCCTGCTGCTTCGAGTTTTTTCTTCGTGGCTAAAAAGGACGGGGGTCTCCGCCCCTGTATTGATTACCGCTCCCTAAATAAAATTGCGGTAAAATTCAGCTACCCACTTCCTCTCGTCCCGGCGGCTCTGGAATAACTATGAAGGGCGTGCATCTTCACCAAGCTGGATCTCTGGAGCGTCTGCAACCTCATCCGTATACGAGAGAGGTACGAGTGGAAAACACTCGTGTTCATCACTCCAACCGGTCATTATAAATATTTGGTCATGCCGTATGGCCTAGTCAATGCCCCCTCCGTATTTCAAGGCTACATGAATGAGGTGTTTCGATCGTTTCTGAATTGGTTTGTTATAATTTACATCGATGATATACTCATTTACTCTAGAAACGAATCGGAACACCGCATTCATGTGGCCGAGGTTCTCCGGAGACCCAGAAAACATAGACTGTTTCTGAAGGTTGAAAAATGCGCGTTCCACCAATCCTCTGTGTCATTCCTTGGGTATCACATTAGTCAGCAGGGGATCAGAATGGACGAAGGGAAGGTGGAGGCCATTCAGACCTGGCCAATCCCAGCCAATATCAAACAGCTCCAACGATTTTTGGGTTTTGCTAATTTTTACCGAAGATTCATCCAGAATTACTGCTCCCTTGTTTCCTGAAAGGCAAACCCAAAACCCTCGCCTGGAACGATGAAGCCACCAAAGCCATGTCTACACTTCAGAAAACATTCACTTCAGCACCCATCCTTGTTCCCCTGGACCCCGACAAACCATTTCTCGTCGAAGTCGACGCGTCTCTACGTTCCTACAACACAGTGGGACACCCTCCTCAATCAAGTGCATGCTTCAATGGGCAGTGGTCACCCTGGAATGAATCAAACCCTCTCACTACTAGAAGAACGCCTCTCATGGCCCAACATGGCAGAACAGGTCAGAAGGTACGTGAGGGGATGCCGGAACCACGCCACAACCAAGCCCTCCAGACATCTGCCAGCGGGTAAACTATTACCCCTTCAAATTCCCCGGCATCCATGGTCACACCTAGCATTCTGGTAATCGTCGACAGATTCTCTAAATCCTGCCGCCTAGTTTCCTTACAAATACTCCCCTCGGCTAAGGTGACGGCCGAAGCACTATATGACCAGGTTTTAAGGATTCATGGCATCCCCGAGGACATACAGTAATGTCCGACAGAGGACCTCAGTTTATCTCAAGGTTCTGGACAGCCTTCTTTAGACTCCTGGGTGTGACCGTAAGCCTGTCTTCTGGATATCATCCCCAAAGTAACGGCCAAACCGACCGTAAGATCCACAAAATAGGCAGATACCTCCACACCTTCTGCCATGATCGCCAGCACTCCTGGAGTCAGTTCATCGCCTGGGCCGAGTATGCGGAGAATTCACTCCGGCAAACCACTACAGGACTCACCCCCTGTCAGTGCGTACTCGGTTACCAACCACCTCTCTTTCCATGAAACGGAACGCCCTCCAAGGTACCTTCCGTGACTCACTGGTTCCAGGAGGAGAGCAGATACTCCAACTTTCCAACCTGGACAAAAGGCCTGGCTCTCCACATGCGACATCTGTCTTTGACTGCCCTACAAGAAGCTGAGTCACAGATTCATCGGTCCCTCCACCATCCTCGCACAGATCAACCCCGTCACATATAAGTTAAGTCTACCTCACACATATAAAATTCACCCCACATTTCACGTCTCACTCCTAAAACCCTATCACTCACCAAGTTTTCCTGTGTCCACCGAGTCTGGTGCCGAAGACAACCCCCCACCCACCCCCGGGCATCCACCCAGGTGACGGTTCAGGAGCGGTCCATGGAGAGGCCTTCAGCCTCCGTTCCCAATCACCCGAATTCTGAGCACACACATGAATCACATTAGCACCACACCTTATATACACCTCACTTCCCCTCACTCAGCGTCTGACCTTACATATGGAAACAGACTACGCTACGTACCTGATCAAGTTTCGCTCCCCGTCTTCATATAGTCTCGTCTCCTGGTTCCGCGTCTCGTCTCCTGGTTTCCCGGCTCGTCTCCTGGTCCCACGTCTCATCTCCTGGTCCGTGTTTGCTCCATGTTCCACGTCTCACCTGTTTGTCTTCACTCGTCCACCAGCTCCATCATCCACACAGTTAAGACTATCCAGTTTATTCATCCATTTGTTTCCACTCATCACAAACTGTTAATAAAATGCCCGTTCGGGTTCTCTAAAGATCATTGTCTGTTGAGTCTGTCTATCCGTAACACGTACAATGATTAACTGTGTAATTTGTATATGTTGAAAAGACTGTCTGTGCAGTTTCAATCTTTAAAAAGCAAGAAATTTTTACCCACTACCCAGTTTATCCCAGCATACTGCTTTCATTGTGCAATTCTATCTGTAATGTTGCATTTGTACAATATTGTGCAATGAGGTGAGTACAGATGTCCAATGGAGACAAATTGACCTCACTAAGAGAATGACTGGACCCAGCCTGACCCCACTGTACTATGTTTAGCTCCTCATGGTGTACAACAAAAATATTCATCTTCTCTGCTTTCCTTTTCTGCGCTGGTGAGGTGACCTCAGAAACAGGGATGCCATGTGCTTGGACAAGGTGGTCAGGAGAGCTGTTTCGGTGGTTGGTTTGGAACTGGACTTCCTTTGAGGAAGTAGTGGAGAGGAAGACATTAAACAAAATACTGTCCATAATGACCAACGGGACCACCCACTGCACTTTTTTTTGTGTGTTTGAAGAGGGTGTTCAGTGAAAGACTTCTGTCATGGGGCTGCTCAACTTATAGACTCGTCCCCAGAGCCATTCAGGTTTTTCAACAACTCTCTACCGGGGGAATAGGCTTGTGTGAACTGGGAGGGCTAGGTTTAAGGTTCTTCCGCTATATACATCACGGTGCCACCTGCATAACTCTCTTATCTTCTAGCCTCACGGTCTGCTCACTACTCTTATGTAGTGAGCAGATCTTATCTTATGCAAATACATAAGCCAATACAATCTATGCCAATACAATCAATTGACCCATAGCCAATACCCTGACTCAGTCAGGGTCACTTTCATGCTGTTTGTTGCACATTCATTATTAATATTTATGCACTGTTGTCACTGTCATAAATACAATGGTATATCACTGTCATAAATACAACTGTACAAGCTTGGCACAGGTTTTACGCCATATGTCCTAACTGGTGTAACCCCTCCCATTTTATCCAGGTTTTGGACCAGTACTGCATCCAGTGGCTGGGTTTGGGCACTGGCTGGGAATAGAACCTGTCCTTTGGCATGGCAGTCGAAAAACTTACCACTGATCCACCGATGGCCATATGCATTTCACTTATTAGTATTATTTATTGTTTATTAACAATAAATTATATTAAATTATATTATTCTTTATATTCTTTTGTGTAATATATATAATGTGCATCTACAAACATGTCTTGTGTTACTGTTTTTATTGCTGTTTGATATCTGCTGTTGAAATTTCTATCTACTCTATCTATCTATCTATCTATCTATCTATCTATCTATCTATCTATCATCTTAGATATAGCCTACTCACAATCGACCTGACCACAATCGACAGTTCCTGGTTCTTAGGAAACTATATCTTACAACAATAAAGCAACATTATGACATTGTTTACCTAGGAGAGAAAAAACAACAACAAAAGAAAATGTTTGTAGAGTTTTAACTTTCTTCTTTGTTTAACTGCGTTCTCAGAGGTACAGGATACTGTCAGGAATGACCCCTTGAGGGCGCCTTGCACCCAGAGACTTTAGTTTGCCTGAGACTTTGTTTCCCAGAGTGCCCCTCAGCTAGGTGATGACTGCACTCACATGAGCTGAGAATGTTAATGAGTTTGTTTTGGTTTTCTTTTTCTTTAAGTCATAGCTTCATGTTTAGTTTGTTTTTGTGTTCTTTATTTAAATAAAATCCTTTATCTCAGCAACTATGCCTCACCTGCTACACCTCTACCATGACAAGACCCCCAAAAAGCTAACATTTCAGAGGAACCCACTTTTAAAAAGTGGTGAATCACCAGCTTTTACAGGAAAAATGTTTTTGAAGGGAAAAATCATGAATCATCATTCAAAAAAAATCATGAATCACTTAAATGATTGAAGTTACATTAAAAAAAGGCCAGCAGAAATCAGAGCTATGTTTATTAGTGAACGTAAGAGCTTTTCCATACACACAATATGATAAGAACTCACAGGATTGGGACTAAACACATAAGAAAACCACTAAACACATCAGAAAAAACCAGCATTTGTTTGCTATGGATCATAAAGACTAGACTTTGGAAGAATGGAGAAAGGTTGTGTAGTCCGATGAGTCCAGACAGAACCTATTCCAGAGTGATTGATGCATCAGGGTAAGAAGCGATGCACCCATCATGTATAGTGGCCGCTGTACAAGCCTCTGGAGGCAGTGTTATGATCTCGGGTTGTTTCAGTCGCTCAGGTCTAGGCTCAGCAACATTTTGTGTCCACTGAAGTGCGCTGACGACCTGAATAAACAGGATATACTGTATGTACTGAATGTACTGAATAACCAGGTTAGCCCAATATTGCAGTAGGGGCGTGGTTGAGCATGACCTGTGGGTGGAGAGGCGATGGTGAAACCAAAAAGTAACACATAATGTGTCCACCGGTGGCTGATCATCATTTTTATTTGTGTGTGCATTAATTGTGCTGCTGAAAACAACAACCTGCTTCAAGCCCTTCATTCCCCAAACATCCTTAAATATGTTACACGCATCTGTGGGTTTTTCTTCCCAGCTAGCACAGGCATATTCCAGGACTAAAACTATGATTCTGTAGGCATAAAGAATAATTTTCATACATGGTATAATTTTCATACATCTTCAGTGTCAGCTTGTGTAAAATATAAATGTTGTCCATACTGTACATTCCAGACAACAATTAACCATCAATTAACAGTGATGTTCACTTTTCATAATTTTTAGACTCAAGCCCTAACCATCATTCATCAGTCCTCATTATAAAACATTTCTCTGGATGATGAACATCTGGTGATGCTGTACAGTTGAAATAGTGCCTCACCTGTGTAGGACTCAAACAACAGAACTTTAAATATTTGTGAATATTTTATTATAATAAGAAAAAATTGTTCAGGCTAAAAGAGTTTGACAGTCATGATTGCATTCATAGAAGAACATATTAAGGAAGACACTGTGTATCTGAGTATCTAAAATAGCAAAAAGGAAGTAAGAGTTTCTGGTTTATTTTGATGCTTCAACAAACGTCATATGTGTTAACCCAGAGAAGCTGATCTTTACTGATAGACGCACACACAGTGGAGTATTTCTAAGACAGCAGTCTTGAAAAGAAAAACTAGCTCTAAACTAACATCTCAGGAATTACGGTGTTTATTTTATTATTTTTGGGGTTAAAAAAGACTTGAGAACAGAAGATCTTTACCAGATCAGTCTGCCCTTCTCTTGGATCTCTTGGACACAGTAAGATAAAACATGCATCTTTTTTCTTCAGCTGTTTTCACGAGCCTTCTGGCTTGTACCCTGTGTTGGGTGTCTGAAAAATGTGTTGTCTTTGAAGATTACGTGGATGAAAACATAGTAGATAAATGTCCAAAAAGTAACCTAACAGGATCCTGTAAAGGCGTCTCCAATGTGGCACTCGATCTTGCTGGGATTCCATCTCATCTCGAGGTCCTCTGTTTGCAGCTTGCAAAGGATCCATGTCTGCATCCTAACTCTTTCTCAAGGTTTACGAAGCTCACAAGCTTAATAATCACAGGATCTATCTCAACTGTCCTCCCTGGAGCTTTTAAAAATCTTTTGAGTCTGAAAAGACTGGAAATTACCTGCTTACAATCGTTGAACATTTCCTTTTCATCTGAGATTTTCAGTGACCTTCAGAACATCCAAACACTTTTTATCGTCAACTGCAAGCTCTCGTCCATGACAACAGACGTGTTCAAAGGGATGGTGAAGTTAGAAAATCTCGCGTTACAAGACAGTATAGAGGACTTTTCTGAGTTGTTGTGCAGATTAACATTTGTGTCATCGTCATTAAACTATTTAGATGTACTTGCTGAGAATTTAGTTAATGTTTCAACGCCAGTTTGTGCTTTTTCTAATGGGACTTCTTTTGATGTTAAGTTTCATAAATTTAAGACCCTCTATCTTGAGTTTAATTCGGTTAGTGTAATGAATAAAACAGTGATGAAATATTTCCCCAAAATAGATGTTTTAAAAACACATTCTACTACGTTTGAAGTTTTAAAATCTGAATTTACAAACATTGACATTTTAGGTATAACTTATTCCAGTGAGTTTAGCAGCTTTGAAGAAATCTGTGAAGCCACACATGACCTTTCGACGACTGGCATCATTGTGTCATTCCCCAATGTAACCGAATCTTTCGTGCCCGATCTGGAAAGATGCATGGGGCTTGAACATCTTTTGATTTATTGTGAAGAACAATGTACAGCAATGAATTTAACATTCATCAATGTTCTAAAAAACCTTACATTATTGTTTATTAAATGGAAACTTACCCCAGAGAGTATTAATAGGGACAGGGCATTGGGACTGTGTGAAAATCAGAGTGATCTTATCACAAAACTCAAAACAGTTAATCTTTTTACAAACAATTTTATAAGAATTGGCCCCAGACATTTTAGCTGCCTACGAGAACTCGAGGAACTGTCCTGGGCTAAAAGTGAGATTGAACATATTGAAGATTTTACATTTAACAGCACAAGATTGCTTAAAACTTTGGACCTCAGTCGTAATAAAATATCTCAACTCACAAACTTTACCTTCTTCGGTTTATCTAACCTAAAAACTCTCCTACTTGATGAAAATAAACTGCTTACGATTGAGACGTGGACTTTACTTCCTTTAACATCTGTAGAGTTTGTAAATTTGGGAGTCTTTCAGTATTCCTCCTCTGAACTGTCAAAGATCCAGATCAATCTCAGCCTTCCTGAAAACTTGACTAAGTTGTCCATCAGCTCTGGAATACGACCAATGACACTTATTTTAAGCAACAGCAAGAAATCCCAGGTGGGTCTCAGCCTCAATGTTTGTGGCCAGTCTGTGACTTTTCAGGATTGTGACAATACACTTTTCAAATCTCTTGTTGAATTAACTGCAAAGACAGAGCAATTGCTCTGTGGTCAGTCCTTTCCTGGTCAGTTCCTCAAGTCTTTAAGACATCTTATGATCAAAGCAAATCACAAAACAGGACAAATGGACTTGACAGATTTAAACCAACTGGTCAACCTGAAGAGTCTGATCCTCTTTAATGTAGATTTGTCTCGGCAGTCTGGTCTTGATGTGATTTTTCGCAACTTGTCCAATCTGGAATATCTCTGTATATCCTTTTGCTCAGTGCCTTTATTGGAGAAAGACTTGAGCAGAGACCTGAAGTCACTAAAAGTGATGTTTTTGCATGCAGACGATGTGTTCAGTGTGATGGAAAACTTTATCGAGCCCCTGAAAAACCTTCGCTATTTTATCCTGAAAGACGCAGTTCTACACTGTAGCTGTGACAATGCTTGGATTATCAACTGGGCAAAGTATGTACAGAACGTTCAAGTCAATTTTCGTGATAGCGCATTGGAAATGTTACCGTGTAAAACTGCGGATGAAACTAAGTTCCTGCAGAAATACGCTCAAGAAAACTGTTTCATCGATGTGGACTTTTTCCTTTTTGTCTCCACTTATCTGGGACTGGTGTTCTTCATGCTGGTAGTGCTGCTCCACCAGCTGGTTGGAGATTACCTGATGGCTTTCTTTCACATAGCTCGGGCCTGGGTAGAGGAAACCATGAGAGCAAGCAAAAAAGGACATTACCACTTTGATGTTTTCGTGTCTTACTCTGGGAAGGATGAGCGCTGGGTGATGGATGAACTTCTGCCCAATCTGGGGAAACGTGGACCCCCATCCCTCAAGCTTTGCCTGCACAGCAGGGACTTTGAGTTAGGAAAGGACATTGTGGAGAACATCACGGACAGCCTCTACAGAAGCAG
>JAQMYL010000008.1:3351343-3365891 GCA_030014365.1 Clarias pachynema | reverse complement strand
AAGCCTGGCCGGGAATCGAACCCAGACCCTGGAGGTGCAAGGCGACAGTGCTAACCACTACACCACCGTGCCGCCTGTTAAGAACTGTCCAAGGTATTATTAACACCTGGAAGGATAGTAGTGAAACATCAGCTTCAACACATGTAGTCGGGGATGTTATGACGGTGAGGATATGTGTATGTCAATATCTTGTGTCTTTTGTGAAATTGTCCCCGTGTGTCTCTGTCAGTGCTCGGATAGGCATGTCACTTTGTTAGTTTTTAGGTCCAGAATTTTTAGCATGCCAGTTCCATTGGACAATCACTTGCCCTACCCTACACTGATTGTTTGAACAGAGGACCAGGAAGACAGGAAGACACTGCCCCAACAATGCCAATGATCATTGAGTTTTTACTGAGATATACTTTGTATGATCCTTGGTTTGCTGTTTTGACTATGTTCATGGTTGTCCCCTTGGATACATCTGACCTGTATGCTGATAGACTTTGTGTGTATGACCATTCACATGTTTTTGACCTTTTTTTCGATTTGCCCTTTCTGGACTGATTGTTTTTGCTCATTGGAAATGCTTTCTGTAAATATCTGCTCGTATGACCCCAATTCCAAAAAATTATGGGATTCTATTGAAAATGGCAATAGAACTAAAAAGGAGTTATCTGTAAAATATCTTCATGTTGTACTACTGTATATTGAAAACTCTACAACTCATGTAATGATTTACGATGTAGAGTTAATTGTTTGCACTTGCTGTATGTCAAACCTGATAGCTGCAACATTCTCCAGAAATAATTGGGACGGGGCCAATGTCAGATTAATAGCAATGTGGCAAGTAGAATTTACAAGGTGACGAGAGACAAGTGCTGTTAAACACATAAAGGATTCATGTATATTCATTTATCATTTTCATTTTTTTTCCTGTTGCAGCCCGACCGTTCAGGCTGTAACAGCGGTGGGAAAAATCGTGAATGAGCTTCACTAGAGGATCACTTAAACACCAGTGAGGTTGTACCATACAAAATTAACAATACGAATCACAGCTATGCGAATACCTAGTTTTTTTTTTTACATGCTTTAAAAACTTTTTGAATACTTTTTGAAAAATTACAACATTTATAGTTTTATATTAAGTCCATGGGATCTGTGTGGTAGAGACCTATAGAGACTTAATAAACTAATTGTACCCAGTAAACACTTATCATCGTAGGTCTGTGCCACCAGAGCTGTCCTTTATCAAGAATGAACAAAAAAGTCATGAGACATAATAACAAATGAAACAGATCGCCCTCTCTACAGCTTTGTTTTAATGGAAACTTAATCTAATAGGGAAACATAATCTAAGAGGAATTAGACAGAGAGTTTGCTTAGCATGCAAGAGGTAGCAGGATCGCTGTCTGCATTCTCCAAAGGACATTCCTGAATGAAGTATCTATCGAATATCAAAAAGATTACTCATGGGTAAAATAAAAACAATGAGATAATAATATATACAGTTCTTGATCAAAAGAAAAAACACAGCAAAGCAAATAAGTCAGTGCAGCCAGAGAGAGCAACATATAAGAAGTAATCCTGTCTAATCTATTTGTGTGGTACACAGTGTCTCTTATATACAGTACTTTAAGTTACACAGCTGTCATCTTCACCTGCAGTTCACCAGTAGGGAATATTTCACCCTATTCTCTATAGCAATGCATAAAGATCAAAGCATTTCCCCATTGCAGACACGCTGGGTTTCATTTTCACACATGAGGAAATGATGCGTGCATTTTGTTCATCTCTTCAACCGGTATATCATCACACAACTTTACGAACGTGGGCAGCACTTCACACTGTGCCTGAGTCTTTCTCCACTTCCTCTTTCTCTCTCTGCTTATCCTCTTTCATTGACGTTGTGTGGGTTTGATGGGGATGATGTCATCAGCTAGAAAAAGTAGCGAGGCAGGGGTAGATGACCTTTATGCACCTCTCATGACAATGGCCACAAGATAACTGCTTGGTCAGAATTCAAGTTTGACAATCCTGGCTTTGCTATAAACATTAACAACATTTGGCCAACGCCCTTGTCCAGAGCGACTTACATAAGTGAAACACTGTTGGCAAAGATTGGTTTAAAGATTGGCAGTGACTCGGCTGTACGGACATCTAGAGGAAGTTCAATCTACCAGCTAGAAGCCAGAGCAGAGAACATGCCTTGATACCTGTGTGGAGAGAAATTAATGAATTCTTCTGATGATATAAAAAAAACGAATTAACCTAGAGCGTGTAAGTTTAGCAATGTAAGTGGACAAGGACAGTTGATTGTCCAGGGTTACCCCAAGGTTGCAGGCAGTGACTGATGGTGTATAGTTATTGCTAACTAGTGAATATCAGCAACACTCCTTAAAATCGCTCAGATTTTTACTCTTGCCCATTTTTCCTGCTTTCAACGCATCAATTTCAAAACTTTACTCTTCCCTTGCTCCCTAATATGAGGTGATAACTGGTGCTATTCTGACCACGTGCGTTACCACGACTGCTATTTCATCACAGACTGCAAGTTAGAACAAAGCGCAAACGTGAAATTCTGCTTGAACGTGGGTGAATCTGCCACAGAGACATTTGATGTGATTCGGCAAGTTTACGGCGATGCAGCAATGAGTCATTCGAGGTCTTTTGAGTGGCACACACACTTCAAGAATGGAAGAACATCACTGGAAGGCGACGGGAGATCAGGAAGACCTTTCACAGAGCTCAACCCCCAAAAATGTTGCAACCATTCGACAACTTGTGCATGAAGATTGTCGGAGAAAAATCCACATCATTGCTGTCATTGTCTGTATGTCATATGGAACAGTCCGGGCGATCCTCACATGTGATTTGAACATGTGCCGTGTTGCTGACCCAGGATCAGAAGGAACATTGTGTCAAAGTCTGCCAAGAACTCCGTCAGCATGCCATGGATGATTGTTCATATTGAAGATCATTACCAGTGATAAAACTTGGTGTATGGGTACGACCCTGAGTCAAAGCAACAGGCTTCGCAGTGGAAGAGCCAAGTTGAGGCAGGTTCACAGCTCGAGTGCATGCTCATTGTCTTTTTCGACATTGTGCATTGAGAATTTGTCCCCAGGGGCCAGACTGTGACTAGGGAATTCTACTGCCAGGTTTTAAGATATCAAAGGGGGGACGTATGGTGAAAGCAACCGGATCTGTGGCGCACAAATCACAAAACTTTTTGATATTCCTTGGATATCTCACCCCTACCGCAGTGCCACTGAAACTAGATAATAAATGTTATTTACTTCACCAGTCTGTGGTTTTAATGTTATGGCTGTTTTGTGTTGTGTGTATAAACACACAGTTCAAGAATGTTGAAATGTTGAATGTTACAATCTCCCTTTGGGATTAATAAAGTAACATATCTACTTTATCTATCTATCTATCTATCCATCTATCTATTTATCTATCTACTGTATAAATAAATTATTGTGAAGGCTGTTAACGTTTACACTCCGCGCCGACAGATGGCGCTATCGTCATACCCACTTCCGGTATAGAGGTACTATTTCTGCGTCGTCTTCTTTTCCTTTTTTGTTATTGTATCTTACAGTCAATTAACGCGTACATGTTTAAACCGTACGTTTATATATATTTTAAATAATTATATAATGTTTTTCTAATGTAAATCTTCGAATGGAACATGTTCGCTTTCAGTTAGCTTAATTTCTTTCCGACCTGTTTTCCGTAAAGGCCCGCCTCCAACGCTGTGATTCGGCAAGCTCGCACGCCTTTAAAGCACTGTCCAATCCTGGAAGACGACGCGTTGCGATGGTAGCCAATCCCCGTGCTGGGTGGGTGTGGTTTGTCGGAATACGGGTGGGGAGGAGCAAACCGTGTCCGCATGTCGGTCTCGTGGGTTTATTTACAGCTGAGCGCAGTTTATTGCTCAGTGTGGACATGTCTCGACATGTCCTCGGAATATAATCTGAAATAAACAACAATACGATCCGGATTTGATGTTGGTGTCAGCTTCGTTGAGATTAAAGTTTTAGAGAGTAAGAGTTTGTTTTTAGTTTAGAAGTCCAGCATGGAGGTGGAGAGAGACTTCATACTCACTCCACCACCTAAAACTGTGCGCTTCGGGGACACTGTGGTCAACACTTTGGCCAAACTCAAGCAGGTGAGAGATCTCAGGCTTTATCTTCAGTATGGATTTATTTCTGGACTAAAACAACAGATGGTGATGTGTGTTTTTGTGTCTTTTTGTCCTCAAGGGAGACACAAGTGACTATGAGATGATGAAACATCAACTCTCAGACCCTGACATTAAGGTAAGTCTGTTGATCTACACCAGAGAGTAAAGATAGTGATGTCTGATTCGACAGCAAAGTCAACCAGAACCTGCTGAATCGTCACACAAAGGAATCCAGGAACTACAAGGGGTGTTCGGGTCAAACCAGGACTTTTGATAACTGTGCAGAATAACAGAACACAGTTATTGATGGTGACGTTGTTGGTTAGCACCTTGCATCTCTAAAGTCCGGGTTCGATTCTCGCCTTGACTGAGTTTGCATGTCCCCATGCTTGGTGAGTTATCTCTCACAGTCCAAACACAGGCTAATTGGCATTTCCAAATTGTCCATGTCCATTGTTTGTGTACAATCATCAAGTCCCTAATCCTCCAGGTCCCGGCAACTCGGTATACAGGATAAAGTGGGTGAGTTGTTAGTCTTTCATCTGCTCCCGTCAAGGGGTCACCACCGCGAACTTTGCAATCTGACATAACCCTACTATTTTATCTGGACTTGGGGCCGATGCTGCATCCAATGACTGGGATTTGGGCAGTCAGTGCCCAGCTCTCATCTACATGTCTGTTGTTGTTGGTCTTTCGGCTGCTCCCAGCAAGGAGTCGCCACAATGGAAAATCCAGTCTGCACAACAACTTGGCACGGGTTTTACGCCAGATGCCCTTCCTGACACAACCCTCCCATTTTATCCGTGCTTGGGACCGGCACTGCATCCAGTGGCTGGGGGTTTGTGCACTGGCTGGGATTCGAACCCGGGCCTTCCGCATGGCAGGCGAAACACCTACCACTGAGCCACCAGTGCCCTATTCTCATCTATATATCTATCTATATCTATATAAAATCCTGTTTGGTTGGTGTTTGCACAGGTATTTCCTTCACAAGCATTCCTCACTGAATGTAACAGTAGGCAGCAGCATCATCGACTGTTAAGTCATACAGTGAGCGTGTCACAGGCGTTCCTCAGGACTGTAACAGTAGGCAGTGTCATCAGCTTTTTTAAAACAGTCAGCATTTAAAACATGAAAGTAGATGTGATGATGATGGTGAAAAATCAGAAGGAGGAAGTATTCATTAGGAGGATAAGAATTGGACATAGCAAACTTAATGGCACTCTATTTATAGTAGGTGAACACCCACCGGGATCCTGGAGCATGTTCTCCACTCGTGCAGGAAATATTTGCAGGAGAGGCTAGATATGGTGGCACAGCTCCAAGAACTATGGAGAGTAGAAAGCAATGTTGAGAGTCTTTTAGAAAGAAGAGTCACTGATTAGGGAAGGAAGCATTTAAGGTTGTTTTTGGGAAAAGACTGGACTGTTATTACCCAAATGAGGATGGGACAAACTTATCATTTTGATTCATACACATTCACATTTCATACAAACTTCCATAATTTTTTTTGATTGTGTAAAGCTGCTTTGCGACAATGACAATTGTTAAAAGCGCTGTACAAATTGAATTGAATTGAAATTGGACTGGAAAGTCGTCTTTAAAGGACAGGAAGGCTGAGTAGAGAGAGATCTATCTGTGAACTTATAGAACACCAACTACTGTAGATGTTGAGTGGTACTGAGAGAGAAATGTGTTGAGAAGAAAGAGTGTGTGGAAGTGCCAGATGAAGAGTTCAAGACACATAACAAGTCAAGGGAAGGGAAGGAAGCATTAGATGTTTTAAGGAATGCTGCTCTGGAAAATCAGATTTAAGAAGCCGGGAAGATGAGGGAGAATAAGACCAACCTACTGGATTTTAACCACCGCTAAACAATGAAGAAGAAGTGAAAAAGCGGCCAGTCCTTGAACCAACCATTTCATCCACAGAGAGATTCAGATTGTTGCAAGTGTCAGAAACAGCAGAGCAACGAGAGTCGCACCTCACTCAGTAACGAATACGATAGGCATGTTAAAGGGCTGCTGAAATGACAGAGCAGACTGAAGAACGTCTACGTCAACCCGAGCACATACCCACTGAAACCAAGAATCCCCTGCTACACTAATCCTAGCGTTTCACTAGAGCTTGGATACCATCAAGCAAGAAAGTTTTCTCAGTACGACAGAACCATGATCAGACTGCCTGCTTCACATCTGGAACACTGGCCTCCTAGGAACATCTTTAACATGTGGGAATGGCTGGAACAAGGTCAGGACTGAGTTCCTGTAACGTGCAAGTGCAGTGGGCAGTATGAAGTTGTGTACTTTGCTTTGGTGATCAATCCAGGCGGATATATATATATATATATATATATATATATATATATTTTTTTTTTTTTTTTTTTTTTTTGAGGGCATTATGTAGTTTTCACTGTTCATTTTGACACCATGGGGTAGAAAATCCATATGAATGATGGCACGTTTGTCCCCAAAAATTACTGGCCATAAAAATTCTGCAGATAGACTTGCTTTTACACACCCGTTTATGAGATGACAAATCCCGGTTTGACTTGAACACCCCAACTTGAACACCCCATTGTAAATGCTCTCCTCAACCAGATGTTTATCATAGACATTTGTACAATAACAAGATTCGTTTAGCAGCTCTGTTGTTTGGCAAATATATATATATTTAAATGTGTATAATTATATTGTATTGTTATTCTGAGAAATAATGGAGTCAGTCAGCATTGTAAAAGTTTTCTCAGATCACTTTTAATATCTTTTATGAAAGAAATATATATACATATGACTCAAGGGTGTGCTAAATAAAATTAAAAAACTCAACAATTTGGTGCACTGATGAAGTTACCGTCACCATTCAGAAGATTAATTCTCTGTAACATCACACCTCGAAGTGTTTGCTAACGATAACATATTTAATTTCAATACTTTTGTTATCCATGTATTGGTAGATTTAAAGGTGTGGATATGATCTCATAACATCAATCCACAGCTTGTCATGTTACAGACGACTTTCTGGCACTGGAGACTCCTTCTCTAAATGTTCTCATAATAAAATCTACCTCATGGAAAATGTCACCAGATCAAAGATTATTTGTTTGTCTTTTGTTAAATAAAAGACGATGAGAACGAGCGTCTAAGATTTGCTGCTGTTAAAGAAAATGAACCAACACCTTCTGACCAATCAGAATCCAGAGTTCGACAGCGCTCTGGCATGTCCTACACACGTGGTTAACGCGTTAAACGTGCTGTTGACTTTCTCCCGACAGGACGGTCAGATCATCAACTGGCTGCAGGAGTTCAGGTCGTGCGTCACACAACTCGGGAAAGAACACGAACAGCTGATCTACATGGTTCTGGTAAGGAAGGTCACCACGACGGGGGGAAGGGGGAAGGCGTGAACACGTTTTTATATGTTTAAATTCTAACACGCTTCATCTTAGGATGTGTTAGTTAACTTATTGCTGGCCTGGTTTGTACAGACACTTTTCAATATAGTATCAAATATAATATCAAGTTTGTTTGATATCTGCAATGAAATTCTATTGGTTTAATTGTTATTATTATAACTTTTGAAAATTAGTCCCGCCTCCTAAATGACGAAAATGTGATTTGGGTTGTGACGACCTTTTTTTTTTTTTTTTTTTTTTTTTTTTTTTTAAGTTTAGTGTTTTAATTGAATTGTTTTTTAACAAAAATATCTTCTTATGAACTTTAGCATTTTTACTTGTTTGTTTCTATTCCGTAATTTGTTTTGTTTGATTTTTCTTTAACTCTTATGAACAGTTTTTTACGCATTAAATATATACAGCAAAAATAATTATACGAAAAAACTGTTAAGTGTTTATTATTTTAATTTATTTTTATATAATGTTAAATGCATAGTATGTTATAAAATCTACTTATTTGTTTTTGTCTTGTTAGTTTTTATGTATCTTTTTTTTTCTTCTTATATAAAAATCAAATCTATCTATCTACATACACATATGCACATACACACGTATGTTGTGTGTTTCCTGTCAGAGGCTGCCGTGGCTCGGGCGGAGTCCTGCGGTGGTGGACGAATACCTGGCGTTCCTCAGCAACCTCATCTCCGCCCAGACCGTGTACCTGAGGTCGTGTCTCAAAACGCTCGTCTCTAATTTCACACCCAGTGAGTTTCTTTCCGCTCCTCCTTTTCCAACACCGTGTGCTTCTAGTCGGATTAAACTCTCGTGTGAGCTGACGTGCTGATGTTTCATCGTCTCTTACAGGAAGAGTGAAAATCCAGGAAGGGAACGTGGACATATCGGATTCGGATGATGACGATGAGAGTGAGTGTGCGAGCTTTAAGTTTTAAAGTCAGCTTCAGAATTGTTGGCACCCGTCATGAGCAAGGATGAATAACACACATTAAAAAAGGTTTATTTTAACTTTCAAACCAATTTTATTTTCAAATACAGAATTCTATTTTGCACCAGGGTAAGAAGGGAAGCTCATGAAGCGATGCACCCATCATATATAGTGTCCACTGTACGAGCCTCTGGAGACAGTGTTATGATCTGGGGTTGTTTCAGTTGCTCAGGTCTAGACTCAGCAACGTTATGTGGCAATAAAATGAAGTCAGCTGACCCCCTGAATGTCCAGGAGTTTTTCTCTGAGTGTGAAAATAATTTTTACACATGAACTGGACATCACAGAGTCCTGACCTTAACCACAGTGAGAGTCTTTGAGACGATTTTAAGGTCTGGTTCGACTGTCCCGTTATAAATGTAAGATAAGATCTTGACCTGACATAAAAGCCACACTAAACAGAAATAAATGTTAAGACATTGCACAAGGGTCGTAAAACAAAGCCACAGTGAGTGCATGTTGTAATCAAGGCTAAAGTTGATCCAGAGGAATATTGAAGTGTGTAACTCGTTTTGGGTCAGGACGTGTGTACGTGTTTCACCTAATTACCATTTGAGTCATTGTATAATGTATTAATTTTATCTCTTTTTAATTGAGGAGTAAATCAATTCTCCTTGGTTGTGTTTTTTGTTGTTGTCCTTTTCTCGTTATTATTGAGATGATCGATTCTGTTACTCAACAGTTTCCAGATAAATAATTCCACAAGTTTCTACTTAGTAATAATTTTGTAGAGAAGTGTCACCGCAACGATTTAGAAAAATCCTCTCTCTTAAACCTCTCTCTCCGATTTATTCAGATCTGCCCAGGATATTCGATCACTGTCACCAGGCCTTGCAGATGATCACAAGATACGTCCCATCGTAAGTTACCGAAAGAATATGTTTTTTTTCTTCTTTTTCGTCTTGTTATTGTTCGAGTCATCAGGCACGAGGTGTACGTGGAGCATCTGATATTGGAACATAATTTAAGGAAGGAGCACAACACTTTAGTTTTGTACGTTTGTTCATTCTGCATGTGGAATATGCTTGCGCTAATGATAGATACACGTCGTTTAACATCCCTAATCATAGCAGAACTTCGGTATTAAATGAGAATTGTAAACTGGTGATTTTTTTTGTTATCTTCTCATCTTTTGTGTTGATTTATTTATTTATTTCTGTTGTTTTTTTTTGTTTTTCTCTGTAGTACCAGCCGGTTCCTGATGCCGATCCTCAGTGACAACTTCCCTTTTGTACAAAAATCATCCAGAATACTGGTACCTCCTGGTTTTATCTCTTACTTCAGGAGCAGCAGCTTTGGTTTAGATTAGATTAGTATTTAATTTGAATGTTTTAAAAATTAATCAGAATTTGTCCTCAATTCAGTTTAAAACGTTTCTGACTGTTGTTTGATGACAATATAAATTTTATTTTGTCTGAATTTGACATTGATTTAAGTTTAACCTAAATGTGAGCTCATCTCAATTTGACTTTACTTTAAGTTAAGAGTTGGAGTTAAATTAAATTTGAGTTAAGCTGAATTTTAGTTTAACTTACATTTTTGAGTGTAATTTTAGTTGAATTTGGCTTTAGTTTGAGTTTAACCTAAATGAGCACTAATCTCAATTTGACTATTTAACTACATTTAGTTAAACATGTACTAGATAGAGTTCATCTGTATTTGACTTGTTTTGAGTCAAACCTAAATTTGAGTTTATCAGGGTTTGACTTGTTTGAGTTAAACATAGATTTGAGTTCACCTACTGTAAGTTTTTGAGTTAAACCTAAATTTATGTTTACTTAAATTTTAGATTAGTTTGTGTTTATCCAATTTTTGAGTTCCTTATTTTTTTGAGTTAAACATGAATTAGTTAACTCAAATTTGATATTAATTAAATTTAACTAATTAAATTTTAATTTAGAGTTTATCCAAAAACTGTTATGTTGACTTTAGTTTGAGTTCATCCAAAGTTTTACATTATTTTGTGTTTATTCTAAATTTTCTTTAATTTTTGATTAGTCGAGCTAATTCTGTTTTAAATATTTTATCTTGTCTTTTATTTTTTATTATTATCTCTTTTGCCTGTGAGTTTTTTGGATCTGAGTTTATCTAACGTGTGTGTGTGTGTTTTGCAGGAATGTTACGTTCATAACCTGCTCCGGATCACCGTCTATGTGCCGGCTCTGAGACGGGACGTGCTGGAGCTCATTATCAGCAAGATGCTCACTCTGGATGTACGGCATTAGTGTTCTCATTCTTTAAAAATTTTTGCTGAAGAAACAAAATTCTGCCTTTACTAAATAAATGTTTTTTTGTTTTTAAATGTTAAATGTTTTTTTGCTTTTATTTATTCTAAATTTGATCTTGACGAGCTTATCCTAAGTTTAACTTTGAATGTGTAGGAGTATTCGAATGCAGATTGGGGGTCAGTATTTGAGTGATGACCAGTTGTTGTTGTTGTTGTTGTTGTTGTTGTTTGGGCGTGGTAGGTGAGCGCCCCGCGCAGTGAGATTGAGGAAATGGAGAGTTTGAGAGAACAGAACCACGGAGCAGGGACTCAGGATGACTGCCTGTTCAACATGGTGAGCTTCTACATGACAGATTAACATATTTGTAAAGAAGTAGACACAACATGTTAGGTACAGAGCTCCCAATGTGGCAATTAACACAAGAACAAATCTTGATTCTTAATCATTTTTTTCCTTTGTTTGATTTTTATTATTATTATTATTATTTTGCTGTTTTGCTTTTTTTATACATACTTTGTTTCTTCTACCGTAATTTTTTTTGTCAAGTATAAATATTCTCTCTTATTCATAAATATAATATAAACATCCACTCTCTCTCCTTCCTTCTCATTCAATCCTTTTTTAACCTAGAACTTCTCTTTGTGCTAATCCCCATCTTTTCTTTCTTTTTTTTCCCTTTCTCTAAGGATGAGGACGAGACGTCTCCACACGATGGCGCTCAGCAGATGGTTCACTCTGTAGCTGAGAGACTGGACACGCTGATGTTGGTGCTGTTGACCTTCATTAAGGACCAGAGCCACGTTAACGGTGAGCGTCTCACGTCTCGCCACACTTACCGTTCTGTCTTCTCCGGAACATAACACAAGACGTGTGTTTTATACGAATTTATGGAGTGTTTATTAGAAAACAGCAAGGTCTAACTTTTATTGTGACGTACTAATTTTATTGAATAAATTTTCAGTAAATACATTTCTGTACAGGTGTCTTGGATGTCGAGCGAGTCAAAACCATGTACAGGGATCTGGTGTGTGTGTTCGATAAGCTGGTCCTACCCACACACGCTTCCTGTCATGTGCAGTTCTGCATGTTTTACCTGTGCAGCTTCCGCCTGGTGAGTGACCCCTGTTCCTGTGTTCAGCACACACGTTTTTGAATATGGATCCTGTATACTATTATATATATATGTGTGTGTGTGTGTGTCTGACTGATGTGCTCAGGCTTTAGCTGAAGCCTTTCTGGATCATCTGTGGAAGGTGTTACAGAGCCCGTCTCAGCCCGCTGTCCTCCGCCAGGCCGCCGCCGCCTACATGGGCAGCTTCCTCGCCAGAGCCAAGTTCATTCCCATAGCGTACGTATCCGTCTCCGGTCTCTCAAGTCCGCTTAGAGTTGCTCTACTCTATACGTGTCAAGGAATTCAGACACGCCCACATGATCATCCACACCCACTAAGAGGTGCTTTACTTATTACTTTTGGACACAGACCCGCGCAGATGATCAGCCACACCCATCAAGAACTGGTTTACTTTCTATATAAGGACTTGGACGTGCCCACATTGTCATCCGTGCCCATTTAGAGCTGCTTTACTTTATAAATATGGAATTAGACACGCCAACATATTGTCTAAACATACTTGGAGCTAAAATTAACTCTACAGCCTTATATGGATTCAGACACGGCTGCGTAATCAGCCATACCTCCATAGAGCCACTTTATTTTCTATATAATGGCGTAGATATGCCAAATTTATTAAAAGTAAAGTAGCTCTCAAATGATAAACTCTGACACACCCACAATATCAGCCGCTCCCATTAGAGTTACTCTTATTATAATATCTAGATTCATCTACAGCCACTTTACGTTTTATCCATGGACTCAAAAACACCTCCACATTTCCAACTGACAGACGTGTCTTCTGTACAACCTGTGTACACAGGACGGTGAGGGCGTGTCTGGACCTGCTGGTCCCTTGGCTTCATCTCTACATAGACAACCAGGACTCGGGTTCTAAAGCGTTCTGTGATGTTTCTCTGCACGGACCGTTCTACGCCTCCTGCCAGGCCGTGTTTTACACCCTCATCTTCAGGCACAAAGCCATCCTGGAGGGCAACATGAAGAAAGGTACGTGTGTGTGTGTGAGTGTATATACTGTATAGTCGTGTTAACCTCAAGAGAGGCAAAAGAGAAGCTGGTGAGAGAATGAGTGTTTTTCAAAATGTAGGTTATTCAAGAACTAATTAACTAGTAAACAGAAAAATATGACATTATTATTTAATGAATAAATATTAGTAAATAGTAAGTAGAATAAAAATGAGTAAAGTGCTGTGGTATAAAAGGAATAAAACATTTCAGCATATGTCATTGTAGGAAAGTAATCAACATTTACGCAGAGTAAGTCCATGTTGTATCAGGCCACATCACACCATTGCATCCTTAATTAGTTTCCTATAATACCACATCGGACATGACTAATCTTTTGTTTTTCGGCTGTGTGTGTAGGATTGGCCTATTTACAGAGTTTGAATCTGGAGCGGATCGTCATGAGTCAGCTGAACCCACTGAAAGTGTGTCTGCCAGCTGTTACAAACATGTTTGCCGCCATCATGAGGTACACACGTTTACACACACAAACACACATTTTAAAGCTGCATTAGTTAGCTAGTCATCAAAGCAGGTAGTAAATAATAATAATAATAATAATAATTTTTATTTATATAGTTTATAGGGTTCAGTTTAACGAGTCACAGGTGTAACATTGGGAAAACAAGTGAGTTTTGAGGAAAGATTTAAATACTGAGATGTTATTAACAGAACGGAGAGAGTGTGGTAGAGAATTCCAAAGTTTAGGTGCAGTAACACTAAATGATCTGCCGCCCATTGAAGAGAGGCAGTACCGAGGGACAGCAAAAAAGCCAGAATCGGAAGAACGTAGTGAACGAGTCGGAATGTAGGGGGCAAGCAGATTGAAAAGATAAGAGGGAGCTAAGCCATTTATAGATTTAAAAACAAGGAGAAGAATTTAATATGGTAGGCAACTGGGAGCCAATGGAGATTGGGGTTATATGAGCAGAGCGTTTGGTATGAGTGAGTATTCTAGCCGCAGAGTTTTGAATATATTGTAATCTGGAGATGGAGCTGGCAGGTAGACCAATAAATAGGGCATCAATAATCAATGCGTGATGAGACGAATGCATGGATGACAGTTTCAGCATCTTTGGTACTGATGAAGGGACGCAGCTGGGCAATGCAACGTAAATGAAAGAATGCAGATTTAGTGAGGCTGAAAGGAGAGTGTGGAGTCGAAGATTACTCCTAGATTTTTGACAGAAGTAGATGTTTTGATGTGAGAGCCAGCAATCTAACAGGTGAAATTGGTGGAAATGTTGCTGGTGAGTGCTGGGGTTCCAATGAAAATTATCTCAGTTTTGTCCATATTAACTTTCAGAAAGTTTAAATTAAGCCAATCTCTAACGTCCTACACGCAAGCAGAGATTTTGTCAATTTGGGCAGCTGGAGTAGGTGTACAGATAGAATAAAGTTGAATGTCGTCGGCATAAAAGTCATGGTTAAGACCATGACGTTGAAGGATCAGACCGAGTGGGATTATGTAAATTGTGAATAGTACTGGGCCAAGAACAGATCCCTGGGGAACACCTCGCTTCAAGGGGACAGTGGGCGTTCGAAAATCCTTAACAGAAATATAAAATTGTCTATCTGAGAGATAGGAAGAAAACCAAGAAAGAGCAGTACCAGAGA
>JAQMYL010000008.1:3337163-3349445 GCA_030014365.1 Clarias pachynema | reverse complement strand
GGCGTCGGTCCAGATTTAACCGTATTTGGGTCCGGATGCGGACCGGAGTCCGCCTATTGAGTACCCCGGCTATAGACGGAATGCAGACTTGCCTTGGATGACCGAGTGCATTTGGAGTAATGTGGACATCCGGCTTTATTTAACAATCTGTTAACATAGTGTTTAAATGTTTGAGTGAACAAAAACGAACTAAAATATATGTCGGATTTACGACATTTACAGTTCAAAATGCTGGTTTACTTTGTACTCAAGTGCAAGAAATTATACAATACTGTACAAAAGTTTTGAGTCGCCCGTCATTTCTTTAAATGAAATTAAATGATCTGGATTAAATTAAAGAAATGGGAACAAACATTTTACTGTGACAGGTTACAACATGCCTTAGAAAGATACGATTTAAAAATTGGTTGTTTACGTAATCTCTGCAGCAACCTCATTTCCTCTCACGTTTTTGTTCCAACCACTCAGCATTCAACATCACCAGTATACTAATCACCGGCCTCATCACCCGTCATGATCTGCACCTGTTTCTCACTAGTTCATGCCTTAAGTTAGATGTTTTTAGGCTTGAATGATTCATAGGTCACTATAACAAGGTTAACAAACAAAACCTGCTCAGTTACAGGGACTGAACTGAAATTGAGAGCCATTGAGAGGCTAAATCAAATTGAGAAGCCTGGAGAACTATTCCTTAAGACTACATTAAAAATAAAATTTTTGGCAGTCGGACAAAAATGTAGGGGAGCTAAATACGTTAGCACAGTAGTGTCCACAATACACAAACCATATTATAATAAATATAAGAACTACCTTTTACATTGACTGTAAAATGGGTCTAAGCTTACAAGTATTCTGTACAGTGCTTTATTCGCAAATTACTAACTAACTGTTTATTTATTACACACTTTTACTTTCCCAGAATTCTACAGAAGAAGAGGACGACTTCCTACATGGCACGACTCCTCAGGCCGACATGGAGATGGGATCATACGAGTCACACTTCCGAAGCCCCAGCAGTGTGGGCTCACCTCCTATTGCCTTCCTCCAACGTCCCTTCTGATACACACAGACACACACACGGACTGACAGACTGAGATGATCTTCTTTCTTCAGACCATCCTGAAGTGCATTCTCTTACTTCACACACAATCTCACAATACAGATCCTTCCTGAGGACTTTGGGGGAATATTTGGACAGTTGTATAACGCTCGGATGACAGAAGAATAAAGTAATGTAAATTATAACATTTATATTTAAAGAAAAGAGCACAAATGTCACATGAGTTTTTCCAAATGCATTTAAATGTCTATAATCTTCGGTAGCCAGCTGGCTACCTATAGCTAACCTGACCGCCTTCCTGAGGGGATTTTCTTTTTAAATAAACATTTACTGTTTGCTACATTCATCATCCCTGAACTTAACAGCTAATGATGGCTAGCTTGTTAACAGGAGCTAATCTGATGCTCAAATGTTTAGCTAGTTCTCTCAAGATAACCCAAAAGTATTTATGAGAAGACATTCACAATCATAAATATTCTTAATATTTAAGAATACTATAGCCAGATAGCTAATGGAAGCTAAACTGACAGGAATGCTAAGTTTATACATGTTAGCAACCCCATAGTTAAACAACTGTATAGTCAGTCCTCATGTTGCTCTGCTAACTCCCATTAGCTAACTTGACATGCTTTCTGTTGACTGTTTGCTATATTCAATGTTTGTGATCTTGAAGTAATATGAGCTAATTATTAACTAATATGACAGGCAGGATTTTTAAGTTATATTTATGAATGCTAATAACCCCCATAGCTAAGGCCAGTCAGCCAATATGGAAGGATCATATACTGTAAGAAGAAAGGTTTCCTGCGTATATATATGTTCATATTTAACTAGCATTATTGAGAGAGATTTTTTTTTTACCATGTTATAATGCTACTTGCTTCATTTCTTTAGTTTGTTAAGTAAAGATTGAGCTAAATGCTAGAGCAAACATGTTTGTAAATTTAAAAAAAATCACATTGTGTGGACTTTTGTGTAATTAAACCCATTAATTTGTCAGATCTGGATTTTTTTTAATTCAGATATTTATAGGAATACAGGAAACTGTAAAGGTGTTTACTAAGGTGGCATTAAAATTGCTGGAATGACACCATAGTCTCACTTTTTTTGTTGTTACTGTAGTTTTTTTTTTTTTTTTTTTGCATTAAATCAGATTTAAATTAAAAAAACTGAGGTGATAGTGTTTCCTACTGCGAGGTAGAACTTGGTGCTAAAGTCCTGAAGTTACGTCACATTTTTCTCCTTAAACACTTTTCTTTGTTGCTGTAAAAATGCATTCCTTAACAATGAGACTGTTAAAGCGTGAGGTCTAAATCTCTTGTTAACATATCCGACACCCATTCCTTCTGTACACTGCCTGACACTATTTTGTTCGACATAATTGACCTTTGATTACAGCACACACTGTGGTGGCCAGTTCATGTGTGGAAATGATTCTCATGCTCCCTTTCACAATTTAAGTCCTGAAATACCCATACAATCAGGGGAAAAACAACCCCATAGATGAGATAATCTGCTTATTCAGTACATTCAGGTCGTCAGCTGACTTCATTTTATTGTCATGTAACGTTGCTGAGCATAGACCTGAGCATCTGAAGCAACCCCAGATCATAACACTGCCTCCAGAGGTTTGTACAGTGGGGACTATGCATGATGGTTGCATCCATTCTTACCCTAATGCGCACTCTGGAATAGGGTCAATCTTTTTCCATTATTCCAAAGTCCAATCTTTATGCTTCCTAGATAACTGTAGCCCCTTTTTTTTTATTAGTTTCACTTACAAATGGTTTTCTTATAGACACAACTGTTTAGTCCCAATCCTGTGAATTCTAATCACATTGTGTGTGTAAAAATGCTCTTACTTTCACTATTAAACATAGCTACAGCTTCTACCGTCCATTTTTTTTTTACTATGCAACTTCACCAGGCATTTAAGTGATCTCTGATCAGCTTATTCATGATTTTTTTTTTTTCTACAGCAGTATGCTTCCAGATTTAAATAATGTATTGGACAGTTCTTAACCCAATTCCATTAATTTAAATGTTTGTTTAATGAGCTCCAATAATTTGACTCTTCTAATAGGGCTTTTTTTTTTTACGTTTAAAAGGTAAAATGTTCCAAAAACAGTTTTGAATTTCCCCTGAAATAAAAAAGAAATGTACCATAAATATAAACATTTTTGCTAGTTAACATTAGCTACATTTGCTAGTTTGATTAATACACGTTCTGAGTCTGAATAAGCATCATTAGCATAGATGATAGATACTTTATTGATCCCGAATTAAGGTGTAATGTTAATACATGTATAACCTTTTAAAAAACGTTGGACATTTTTAGTTTATTTTTTTTGTTGGGAATTCTACTGTATCTTTAGTTTAATTGCATTATTTTAGTACAATTTTCCTTTAATTGTAGTGAAATCTTTTTGTTGATCTTATTTTTTCATTTTAGGTCACAGACAGTCGAATAAGCATATACTGTAATTCCTTATCATACTGTGTATGGTTGTGTAAGAGACAAATAAATTTTTTATTTTTTATTCCATGCTCAGAATGTCTTGCCACCGATCTATAGAATAAAAATATGCTATATTTGGATTTTGACCTTTTAACTCTATCTTTGACTTGAATAAATATGAAAGAAATGTCATGTGACTAATGTACAGTATATTACTGATTTATTCCTTCTGAAACAAAACTTGATCACGGACACACTTTGACTTCTGGACCTGACTGTAAGAAGTAAGAAGCTCTACTGTTGCATAAAGTGAGTTTTCTCCCACAGGAAATTTACAGATGAAAAGCAGACTTTGCATTTCTTCCAGCTTTCTGTTTCATGTCCGCTGTCAGTTCAGTAGCAGGGATTTGTGATACAATAAATCCTCAGGATTTAGGATTCGCTCAATCCCCCTGTCTCGTTCAGGAAACATACTTATACTTCCTTTAATAAAAAAACAAAAACCAGCAAAAATAAATTTTGGCCACATATACAGTATACTGTAGATACATTGCATGATTACACAGCATTTTTAAAGCAAGTGTAATCAGAAATAATCATTTTTCAACACAATCACACACTGTACATTGCACACAATGACTGTTACACAGTATCAGGTATTTAAATGTGTTCAATTAGAAACATATGTTCCATGCATGTTGTGTAGCTATAGATTTGATAGAATGTCAGATTTATTAGAAAACAAATTTAGGCAACACTTTACATTAAGGTTGTCGTAGTGGGCATTATTCATGACATTAGCTAATATAAACAAACTAGAAACTTCAGCATTAACACACCATCGGAAACATTATTTATGCGTTCATTCCTGTTGTATATCACTTATCCACACAGACCTGAGGTGCAAGGCCACAGTACAGCAGCATGACACCTTAGAAACGTTAGCAAACTCCAAAGTTTTTTTAACTGCTGTTTATGGTACATCATGTGACAGCTTAACACGTTCCATAGAAAGTGCTATCCACCCTCTTCCACATACTGTAGACAACCTCCAAGAGATTCTTATTATCATCAACTAAAGGTTTATTTCATTAACGTTTCAAAAAAATAAGTAATACTTATCATTATTGTTAACGTTTATAGCACAGCAAATAATGATCACTAAGGGAAACTTAATGTAAAGTGTAATAAAAACAAATCATGGTAGTAGTTGTGTTCAGATAGTGTTGTTCCTGCTATGTAAGTGTATGTATTGTATTACTGTACTGTGTTGCTCATAATACACTGTGCATGTTGTTTAATACACCGTGTGCGAGACAGTGTGACATATGTGACACTGATATTTACATTAAAATGAGTAACAGTGAAGACACTTACATTCTTCCCAATGCTCCTGCTTATAGTATGCTTATAGTAACAGTTCAAGATCTCCTCAAACATATCAGAACAAATACACTGATGAATCATGTACTGTATTAGGGTAATAAGACCCTTGAAGGACTGAAGAAATGTAACACACTTTACACAAGTAGGAGGGACGTTCAAGTCAAACCTGGACTTTTGATTGTATGCTGTCATGAGAGTAAAAAAAACTCCCTTCATTTCTCTATATAATCCCCTGCTACACTAATGCACTTATTCAAATGTGCCTATCTGATTCACGTCTGAAACTCACAAGTGTACAGACATATGTCCTTTGAAAACGTTGAAAACATTTCCACCATTCAACTTTTTACGTCTCATAACCGTACTGTGATTAAAGTCTTCCATAAAGGTCACTCGGTTTTAAGCCTTCATTCACCAGAAATTTCACATCAAGTACCGGTTGTGCTTGAACGTCCCTCGTATTATAATAAGTAGATGTTTTTTCTCCCACTCTCTCACTGATGTGTTTTGGCGTCTCTGTTCATCTTTTTGAGCTCTTTTAGAGATGTCGAATCTCTTTATCGTGAACTTCGGTAAAAGATGACTGAGGCTGATGATTCACTCTGTGAGAGAAAAACAAAACCAGTGGTACATGTTAAAAACTTTGTTTAGTCACTAAAGCACAGGTTCCCTTCACTGTTCCTAGCAGACCAGGGTTTAGAAGCACTGCCCTTAAGAATAGCACAGTCATTCGAATTCTCAATCAATTAATCAATCAATCTATAGAATGTAGACCTTTCTTCGTTTCCATAACAATCTGCATGCTTAGCAAAGTTTCTTATAGTCAAAAATATCCTCGAAAAGGATTTCCATATAAATATCCAAATTTAGAAATATATTCTCTACTTTCTGATTAGTGAGCAATGAGAAATCCTTAATCCAATCCTATTTGCACACATTTGATGCATTGCAGAAATAAGCTTGTCACGGCGGTTTTTAAAGCCTCACTCAGTGCGCATATGTGGACAGACAGTTCTGCATGTTAGCAGATTATTCTTCTGCACGCTAGCAGAATGTCTAACAGTGACATGAGGCAAAATTAACCTATTTTTTCTCCTTGTTTGGCGGAGTGTATGGCTCTTTCTACAACCTGACAAGAGAAAATATCTGAGTGTTTTTTTTAGCCACATTCCAAATGGTCTCACTTGCAGTATAATAAACAGTTAACTAACAAGTGTTGCTTGCTCGCTAGGTAAGCAGTTAGCATTCACTTCCTAAACGTTTGTTTCAATCTGAACAGTGTTAGAGTTTATGTTTAGGGGGCAGGGTTTTTTTCATACAGGAAATGTAAAACGTTGATAAAAACTATAACATGAATATACTTTGAACTTACTCGACTACACACTCGAACCTTGGTCCAGTGATAGATCCCTCGCTGATCTGTGGTAGCGCTGCACAGATTTAAAAAAAAACAGACAATGTTCCTAGTAAAATGACTCTATAACTATTGTTTAATCCATATCACATGATTTATGGATTCATGATTAGAAAGTAGTTAGTTTAAATAAATAAATAAATAAATGAATAAATAAATAAATAGCCGCATCTCTGACAGTAGTGCATGTAGTGTGTGTGTCGCTCACTGTGATCATCTGCACAAAGCGAGCACACCCTCTCCATGAGCTCTCTGGCCTCAGCGATGAGCTGGTGCGTGGAGTCGGAGATTTCGGGACTGTCTGTTGTTGCCGGGGACGACCTGGTGCAAGGGGCGGGGCTTGAGATCACCACTAGGTTGAATTTACAAGATTCAACTTCAACAAATTTTTTAGTCACTCACCTGCTCTCCATCGCAAACAAAGTGCCGCTGGTAAGGACTTTATGAACATTCTGTTTAAAAAGAAGAAATTTTTATAAATGTATTAAAATGCATTACAGAACCAAATATTAATACCAAATATTAACAAAATTTTAATTAAAATCTTGACAAATTATTCCCTCTGGTCTTTTCAGACAATCACCTACTTAAATATAGATCACAAGTTGCCCATTTAGGGAAAAAAGCAGAGCTAATTAACTATTTTATTTAATCAGAGGCCTGAAATAAATACATTTTCTGAAGTATATGTTTACTGGTCTAGAAAATTATTTAAACATTGCAAACTGCACATTTAAAATGATTTGAATAATCGGCTCTTTTTTTCTGCAGGACATCAGAAATGCACAACTTATCACACATTAGTAATTGTCTGGTGTTAAGCGTTATTGTCAGGTTGTAATTATGTTGTGTTTACATGAGCAAAGCCTAGCAGCTTTTTGTTCGAGATTTCCAGATGTTTCCTGGTGAGTTCAGACTTTCTTAGTTGACTGTTGATCATGGAAAGCCTCTTGTTCAGCTCCACCATGTCTTCCTGAAATAAAAAATAAATAAGTCTCATTAATAACCCGCTTCAGACTTAATATTTAGTAACTCTAGGAAATGTAATTCATATAATTTCTTTTTTAGATAATAAGAGATGATAATCTATCTATTTACCTATCGACTGTATCTGGGAAATGTAAAAGACAATGTAATAAAGTAGGATGTGCAAAGACCATGAATGGATGGATGAAGAGATGGACGGATGGACAGAGTGAGGAACTGAAGGAAGTATAGTTGAAGAATGGATGAATGAATGAGTGAATGATAATGAAGGCATAAATGGGTGGACTGAAGGTTAGACAGCTGGAGAGAAGAACTAATGAATTGATGAAGGTATTTACTTCTATCTTTGGAGTTTGCTTAAACAGTTGGATATTTTAACCATGGCTTTGGTGGTTGTACTTACATTTGTCTCCTGCAGACTCGTGTGTTTCTTTGCAGCAAGTTGATCCTTCAGATCTTTGATTTCAGCCTCCAGGAGCCTTATGACCTCCTCATAGTCCTGTTCAGCACTGTTAGTCTGCATCTGAACAGCCTCAGCTTCCTGAAAGCTGCTCTTCAATGTCTCAATCTCCTCCACTGCGGCTTTGGATTTCTGAAACACACAAACATACTGTGCATTCACACAGTAATACAATACATGGATCTTCGCATACTGTATATCTGGATGAAAACCTGGCAGGAGGACCAACATCATCCAACAGGAAGACATCACAACATTTATGTGTACCTCCGTTGTTTTTGTAAGTTCCTCCTCTAGAGATGTTTTACTGTCCTCTGTGTCCTCCAGTAAACCCTGAAAAGCAAAATTATTCTCATTACCAGTGTCAGGATGGATGGATAGATAAATTAATAAATTGATATATAGATAAAGAACTGGATGTTAAGTAGATAAGAACACAATGAGGGACAGACAGATAGACAGACAGACAGATGTGGATGTAGGTAAATATAAATCACAATTATACAAATGACAAAGCTGTAAAAAAGGTAATAAATTAATGGAAATGAACAGATGGATGAACAGACTGGATGGAGGGATGGATGCATGGATGGTTGGATGGATGGATGGACAAGTAAATGGAGGGACTGATGAAAAGAAGATTGGATAGATGGTTCAATGGATGGATTGACATCAGTGGATGCACAAGTAAACAGATGGATGGATGGATGGATGGATGGATGGATGGATGGATGGATGGGTAGGTCAATAAAAAGCTAGATGGATGGATGAATAGATGGAAAGATAGAGTTCCAAAAATATTCTTAGAAACAGTGCCAGGATGTATGGATAGATTAATGGATGATGATGGATAGATGGAAGTATGAATAACAAACAGGTAGATAGATGTATAGTCTAATGGCCAAATAGAGAGTCGAATAAATAGATAGATAGATAAAGAAGTGGAGGATAAGTAAACAGAAAGAGGAACAGACAGACAGATATGGATGGGGCTAATTGTAATAGCCCCTAATCACAGTATAATTGCTGTATAAATGGTAATTGATTAATGGAAGAAATGAACAGATGGATGAACATACTGATGGATGGATGGATGAAAAGACTGGTGGCTGGATGGATGGATGAATGGATGGGCAAGTAAATGGATGGACTGATGGATGGAAGATTGGTTCGATGGATAAATTGACATCAATGGATGCACAAGTATGGACTGATGGATGAATGGATAGGTCAATAGATAGAAAGATAGATGGGTGAATGAATAGATGGATGGATGATTTATGGGTGGATAAATCAATGGTTGAATGGATAAAATTTCTAGATGGGGGAACTGACACATGGATGGAGGGATGGATGGATGAATGATTAACAGATAGATATTGATGGATGGCTTGAATAAATAGACAGATGGACAGCCTGAGGGATAGAAGGATGGATGGAATGATGCATGGATAAATGAATATGATGATGGATGAATCAATGGATTGGTGAATACGGTATATTCAACCTGTAGTTGGTTCATCTGTGTTTGCGTTTGCTTCATCTCGGACTGAAACTGCTCCATCTCCTCACTGCTGTAGCTGCACTCTGAGTCACACGTCTGCAAGGGATAAAAACAGGCATTTAATCTGTGGGAACTTTATTAATCACATCAGAAATGAAGAAATGCGGTATGTAGCTGGGAATACAAATTCTACTACTACTAAAAAAAAAAAAATCAACGTTATGTTCTTACAGGTGAGTGGAAGGCAGACGTGTCCATCAAACTCGCCGCCTCGTGATAGGAGAACATGAATGATCCCTGTGCAAGCCCCGCCTCCTCCAGCTTATCTTGGTAAACAGTACGTGTGGCCTCTACAAACTCTGATTAACGATGAAAAGCAAGTCACAGACACAGAAAAATCAGCCGGATTTAAAATCAACATTTACAGTATGCTTGGGGAATCTTCACCTCCGTAAGACACAGTCCCTTGTGTATCTGCAAACAAACTCTCTCTGATCTTCCTCCTCTTCTCCTCTGTGACGTCCAAGCCAAGGTAAGACAGAGCCTGAGGACGGATCCATAAACAGGGGGCATGTTAGCATTAATGATCATATTCCTACAGTCAGATTCGGCTGTGCAGGCTCACCAGGTCGAGTTTCTCTGATCTCAGGCGTATGTGAGGGTCCAGCGAGACTTTCGGCTTGGACGCAGCACCGTTGCTCTGTGTGGTCAAAGCTGCCGAGGAGTCAAAACACACCACAGTGTCAGAACATCAAGTGTTTGGAGAAACAGAGCAGAAAAAAGAGAAAAAGTAGAGAAAGAGGAGTGAGAACATGAGAGAAAATTGACAATAGAAATAAACTGTATTAATGTATTGTAATATAATGTCATTTAAATAATACCTGAGACGTGAATGTCTGCGGGACTGATGTCAGGAGAAGAGGACAGTGCTGTGTCTTCTGATCGAACCTGTGAGAATGCCATGTTGTTGTTCTTTTTTTTTTATTCAGAGAAAAAAAAAAAACAGTGCTGTTTGAACCTGTGCTCACCTCTGGAGACGTGACGTGCACCTTTAACCTGGTGTAGCCGTTCCCGCCGGCTCGCTGAACTCCGCTGTGTAACGAGGTGCTGGAGGGAAGATGACCTTTTCCGGGAATGAACGCGATTTCCACCATCGGCTCACGGCTTCAGGGGAACACAGCAGAGAAGAACATACGTACAGATCAATTATAAACGTCTAGTACTGTGTCCTCGAATGCACCGGAAACTGTAGAGAAGACATGACATGACATGACACACAACTCATGATGGTTAGTCATGATGTGGGTATTGACCTGAGTTTCACTCTGTTGATGGCGCTCTTGGCCTCCTCGTGCGTGACTCCGATCAGCGACTCCTTGTTTACAGCGATGAGCTGATCTCCTGCTCGGAGACGTCCATCCTGCACGCAAAGAAAAGTAAAAGTAAAGTTAGTAAAACTAATCCACTATATTCGTAAGATGGCATGAACTTTCAGGAGATAAGAAAATGCTTCACACACCTCAGACCTCTACTTCTACTATATGTTACACACAATGTTACAGCCTTCATATTTTATTTCATCACACACTTATTTTAATATAATATTTGTAAAGTGATTGAGCGAGTGTTACACGATGGCAGTCTCCTCCTGACATCACTTCCTGTATGAACAAGGCCGGGCCGTCTGGTCTGTTAGAGCCTCCGCAGATTGAGAGACCCAGAGTGCCGGATCGAACCACTGAGATCAACTGGATCACACCTTCACCTGGGTGACTACACACACACACACACACACAAATGGCAAGCATAACAACGTATTGCACAAGATACAGGCAGTGTGTGTGTGTATGTGTGAGAGAGAAAGTGGGAAAGAGATATACCTGATCGAGCGTAGAAGTTGCCCTGTGTTATTATACACACTCTGAGATCCGGCTGGACTGAGAATCAGAGGACTCTGGGATCTGGACGAGGACCCTGATGATGTGCTGTCCAAATATCTGCCTGGACAGCACACGAATCCAAACTCAATATTATATCAAATACTATAGGGTTTGTACTTTCCCAACTGGTTTTGGGGGAATTTTTCTAGACAAATCTGTAGAGAGACACATGAGACTTACTGTGCTGAATGGGGGAGTTCCTCGTGGAACCAGTACTGCCGTTAGAGCCGTACTTCTCCATCAGCTCGGCAAATTCTTTCCTTGGCAAAATAAATGGTAAAATAACCTTAAAATAAACTTTAAAAATAACTTTAAAGCCTATTTAAAGCTGTGAGTCATTCCATGTGCAAAACGGTGGAACAGTTCAGTGGACTAATCCATCAGGATTCCACAGGGCCAAACTGATTTTAAAAAAAGATAATAACACTTTTTTATTGACCTCTTGAGATGTGAATGTCCTCATATGAGGACATGGCGGTTTTCCCAACTACAGTGTCTGTGGTGGTATTGTGGCACAGGGTAGTGGTTAGCACTGAGAATTCGCTCCTCCAGAGTCGGCAGTTCGAATTCTACGATTGGGTCTGTGTACGTGGAGTTTGTATGGTGGGTTTCCTTCTGGTACTCTGGTTCGTTCCCACTGTCTAGACTGCCTAGGCATAGACAACAGCTAAGTTTTACAGTCGTGGCCAACTGGCCCCACCCACTCCTCCTTTTGTCCTTTGCTCTTTTAAGGTCTCTGGGGCGCATGGCATCGCCCTGCTCACATGCCACTCTCCGTGTTAACATCTGCACACTCTCTCCAGACTTCCACACCCAGGGCTAAGCTCCATGTCTCCCTTTAAAGTGCCCCTATTATGCGTTTTCAAATATGATCTTTCATGCAGTGTGTCATGTAGCTGTATATGAACATAAACTATCTGCAAAGTTGTGACGCTGACAGTGCACGATAAATGAAGTTTTTGTCTCTTAAAAAAAAAGAGATGTGCCACTTCAACTGTTTCATCGTCAGACTCCGGCTCGAATTGATACGGTAAAACCGACACCATCTTTTCTATGTATTGACGGGTCTCCAG
>JAQMYL010000008.1:3305462-3320550 GCA_030014365.1 Clarias pachynema | reverse complement strand
TATTATATATATAGTAAAAGAAATAGTAAAATATGGGACCTTTAATGCATGGACGACATGTCTGACCTTCATTTGAGGGCAAATAAAAATGTCAAATACACACACACAAAAAAAAGTGAAAGCTGTTATCACCTTTTTCCATCCCGATTGGATTCATGGAGTATTATAATAATAATAATAATAATAATAATAATAATAATAATAATAATAATAATAACTAAGTTATTATTAGTTTTGCACTGTAGATTACAGTTTATCATTTCATTCAAATATGGCTTTGGCTTCATGATGTCTTGAATGTTTTGTATGTTTCTTGCTCCAACACGTTTCCTTAACTGATCGGCTCACAACCCCAACTACTAGGAAGATTAAAACGAGTCTGTGGATGTGTGCACGCAGGTAGAATAGTGAGATGATCTTCATGCCATCTCCACTCACACACACAGAAACGTGGTGAGATTCGAACCCCAACCCAATTCATCAAGTAAACATTTTCTATGTTAAATAACAGTTTTTTTTATTATTTGTAATTTGATTTTACATACTACTTTACATGCCAGTCCCTGTGTTGCTATGGAAATCATGATGAATAAGATCGAGAGCATTAATGTATATAAACTTTATAAACTTAATGTTCTCATGCTAAAACCTATTCAGGTTCCCAGGAAGCCTTACAGTATCTATAGAAAGAGTATAGGATGTGTTTCTGTGAATATTTTTATGCTGAAAGATTCTATGTCGAGCTTTACAACAACATTCTTTCTATATTATGTTCTTTTCAGAAAACACAAGAATATGCAAAAGGGATCTTTAAGGATGTATACCTTGTTCCTTGTTCTACGTAGAACCCTTCAACAGAATTATTTCCATACGAGAACCTTGTGGACTTTTAATTAAAGAAAGAACAAATTCATGTAGGTCTGTACAAAACAACCTAGAACCTTTTAGAAAACTGAGAATCCTTCAATAAACCTTTTAGTCATTTTTTGAAGGTTTTAAGGTTCCGTGTAGAACCCTACAAAAGAAAGGGGTCCACACTAGAACCCATTTAAGAAATGAATAATCCTTAACTACAAATTAATCATGTGCACATAATTAATGGTTCTACAGTATAAAGCTAAAAAGCAAACTTAGCAGCCTTACTTATACACAGATCCCTATTCTAGAAGTTGAATATATGTTTCCAGTGTTGAGTTCATTATGGTACATTATGTGGAACCCGAGAATTCTTTTAGGAAACTAGTAATCCTTACTTACAGTACAAAAAGAATACATTTTCCAAGTTGTACTATATTACTAATGGTTCTATGCTGAATCCTAAAAAAAGAAAGTGATCATCATTAGAACCTATTTCACAAAACTCAAATTCTTTAATTATACATGGAACCCTATTTGCACAAATGGATAGCAGTGATATGCACATTCTTTTCTAGGGTTCTTTGTAGAACCCTGGAACCTTTTTAAGAAACTAAGAAAGATTACTAATACTCAGAAACCTATTCTTGGAGGGGAATTGGTGTCTCCAGTGATGTCTACATGTTTAATTGTTCTATACAGAACCCTAGAAGGAAACTAATCAACCTTATTTATACACAGGTCCCTATTCTGGATGTGTAATATTCTAATGTTTCCAGTGATGTCAACATGTGTACTGGTTCTGTACAGAATACCTTCCAGGAAACTAAGCAGCCTTATTCATAGAGGGGGGAACCCTATTCTTAGAGTGTAATGTTAGTTCCCAGTGATGTGTACATGATATGAAAAGGAAACACCATCAAATGCCACTTCTTAAAATTCTTTTTAAAAAATCCCAGCATGAATGTTAAAAATGATTTCAAACCTGCCAATGAAAATTCCTGTCCTCTTACCAGTAGATGAGGGACAGTCCATCGAAATGCTCCAGCTCCGTTTTCTTCAGACAGGACATCACCTCTGCGTGCAACACCTCGATCCCTGGGTTACGGAGCCAGAGAGAAGACGTTCAGCAGATCACTGCGACTCTTCCGGAGAGCTGCACTCCTTCAGCTTCAGGTCAGTATTGCAGCAGAAACACAAGCCTAGTGAGGAGGAGCACTAAGGTGACCCCGAGACTCACACACGTGGGGCTTTAATACTGATCCCTGTGTTCAAATCCGCCTGCAGTGCGACCTGTCACACACAGAGGACGCTGTGTGCACACACTTACTCTCAGACATACCACTAAATAAAGAAATTTATGGAAATTACTACCCTCAGGGACGTTTCTGGGGATGAATATATGCTCAAAGGTTCTGAGGTTCTCTGTTGTTTTAAGGTTCTTTAAGGTTCTACTAGAACCTTTTAACAGAAATGATTCCATAATAGAACATTTTAGGAACTTAAGATTGCACATTCTCTTTGAGAATGTGTAATTAAAGTTTACAACAAAAGTGTTTCTATAATAGAAACTTTGAGAAAGATAAGAGCCTTTACTTGTACTTTTTTTTTGTAACTTTTTTTTTTTAAGGGGGGAAAAAACACCCTTGTCTTAGAGAGAAGCCTGGATTTCTAGAAATGTGTGTATGTACTTTAAGGTTCTCTGAAACACACCCTGCTTCAAACTATAATGTTTTAGGAACTTAAGATTCACTTTTTCTTTGAGTACAGCAAGTGTTTTTACGGATGCGTGTGTGTGTGTGCTTAATGGTTCTATGTAGAATGAGAAATGTTTCCATACTAGAACCTTTTACAAACCCAAGACCACTTATCTATAGAAATAACTCCTTTCATAGGATGAGTTTCTATGGATGCTTACATGCTGAAAGATTCTATGTAGAACGTTACAACAGAATTCTTTCCATACTAGAACCTTTTCAGGAACCTAAAAGCCTTAAATATAGAAAGATCCCCATGTCTTAATAGGCAGTACGTGTTTCTAGGAATGTGTATGTACTGAAAGGTTCTGTGTACAACTCTGAAACAAAGAGCGTTCCAAACTGAAACATTTTTAATATATTCAGTCATAAGACGCATTTTTTTCTAGTACAGTATGAGTTCACATGAATGTTTGCATGGTGAATGGTTCTATGTAGAGCAACACATTTCTTTTCATGTCTGAACCTTTTCAGGAACCTAAAATGCCTTAATCATAGGACCCTTTGTGTTAGTGTGTCAGATGTGTTTCCATACTGAAATGTTTTACTTAGAACCCGAAACATACACCTTTTAAAACTAGAACATTTTCAGGAACCTAACATCCCCTTTTTTTTAAATATAGTGTGTGTTTCTATGGATGTTTATATACTTCTTTATATACTACTTATATACTTCTGTGTAAAACCATACAGCAAAAAAGTTCTCATGCTAGAACCTTTTCAGGAACCCAAGAACCCTTATCTGTAGAAAGAACCCATTTTCAAGGAATATAGGATGCATTTCTATGAATGTTGATATGCTGTAAGGTATATAAGGTTGAAGAGCTTTACAACAAAATCCCTTCTATACTACAGTACATCACTTTTAAGAACCCCAAGAATACGCAGAACCCTCTTCTTAGACAAGTAATTAACTAATTGATGATGTCACTAATGATGTCACTTTATGATTTCTATTGAGATTTTAAAATATCACCTTAAACCATGCTGTCTTTGGTACCCTTTACCTTTTAGTACCGATTACCTTTAGTAATCTATCTATCTATCTATCTATCTATCTATCTATCTATCTGTCTATTTTTATTGTGTTTACACTCCACTCCAAAAGTATTGGCACCCTTCAAGATAAGGACCATTATAATTGATTACATAGCCAATTATATAACATTATACAATGTATTAAACATTATGACTGAAATGTTTTCATTCAAATGCAAGCAGCATACATAACATTCTTTTTTTTTATCATCCATCTGTTTTCAGGATGTACAGTACAGAATGTGTTCATTATATTTCATGACCATTGGCTGATATATCTAATATTTCTTGCTATGTGATTATTTAAATAAAGCAAATACAACGTTATTCAGACTTTTTCTATGAAGTTCTTCAACAATGAACTTTACTCATTATTTCAATGTAAATAATAAAAAAAAAATGTTCATAATCTTCATTTATCTTTGAAATTTTGACTGAGAAGTTCTGGAGGTCAACCAGAAACCTGAAGGTCACCCTGTTGGAACTCCAGATGTTGTCCAGAAGCACGAGCATCTCTGCGAACCTTTACCAATCAGGTGAAGGTTGAAAAAAAAATTTTTTTTGGTAAAAGGTGAGACTTTTAGGCCCAAAGAAGTAGAAGCCATCTAGATTCTAATAGGTTTGTTGCAACTAAGGTTCAACTTGTTTCATCTGATGAAACCCAGCTCATGAATGCACGAATCCAACCCTGCAGTGAAGCGCGGTGGTGGTAGTACGATGCTCCGGGGGATGTTTTTCAAAAGCAGCATTCCAGACTGAATCAAAGACAAGAATAAGTAAAGAGACCTTAAGAAAATCCTGAAAGTTATTTGTAGTTTGAGGAGCATTTAATCGATTTAAAAGAAAGACGTTTTATACAGCAAAAAGTAACAAGTTATTATGCTTATGTTTTATTAAATACGTTTTAATGAATATTTATTGCCTTCAGATAATATCATACATGTAAAGTCTGTAGTATATGCTCAAATCTACAGTATATTAATCATAGGTATACATTTAATAATGATTTTGCTTATGTACAATAAGGGTGTGTGTGTGTGTATATATGTGTAGTTAAGCCTTTATTTACTATTGTAACTGGGGTCAGAGCGCAGGGTCAGCCATGATACAGCGTCCCTGGGGCAGATAGAGTTAAAGGCCCAACAGTGGCAACCTGGTGGAGCTGGGGATCGAACCGCCGACCTTCCGATCAGTAACTCAGTGCCTTAGCCCGCTGAGCCACCACTGCCCCATAATGTGTGTGTGTGTATGTGTGTGTGTGTGTGTGTGAGAGAGAGAGAGAGAGAGAGAGACAGACAGAGAGAGAGAGAAAGAGAGAGAGAGAGAATGTGTGTCTTTTCAGGTGGGGAATGGAAGGAATGAACCTGTCTCTCTGCCCCGCCCTGCTTGTGAATGTGTGAAGGACTCACGGTGAGTTGTTTTAGATCAGTCCAGTTGAGCAGGTTCTTCTGGGCGATCTGGGTGTGGCTATCATCACACACACAGACACACACACACACTTATGAAAGTGGAGCACACAAAAAAAATGTATCTCAGCAGATGATGGCCTGATATCTGTGTGTTTTTGTTGGTGTTGTTTTTTTACTCATCTGCAATTAGAGAACAGGAGGCGTGTTTAACACTGGAGCTGGATTCACTGTGGCACAGCAGTTTTGCGCCAGAGGACCTTCTCAGTTTCTGTCATTGTTTCTTGATCTGAGGGAGGATTCTGAGCTTATGACTCTCTCCCTCTCTTTCTCTCCCTCTCTCTCTCTCTCTCTCTCTCTCTCTCTCTATACTTCTTGGAAACACAGCTCTGTTCTGGAGTCCCACTATTTATTCCATAAACACCTCGCTAAACCACACAGTTCCTCACTTAAAGGCACAGTGATCTGGTATTGCACAAGCATTACCCTGGGTTTAAAGTTATGCTTTGGTTTATACACAGCTTCCTCTTTGTCCTAAATGCAATAAATCAGGATATCTTCAGTGTTGGAGGGTTACTAACCTTTAACCATTGATAAATCCGTGCTGTATATTTAACACATGAGCTTACTGTATATGGACCCTAATAATCCATTTACACTATTAATAAAAGAATGCTGGGGAATCATGAGAAAAGAGTAAAAGAATGACAGTAATGCAATTTCCTGGATGTCAACCACCGTAAAAGAAGAAGAAGAAGAAGAAGAAGAATAGCCCAATCCAATAAAAACACTTTACTGTATGTGTCAGAACAGAGTAATCCGGCTCAAATGGAATGAATTTTCAATGGGAATGAGGGTGGGGGGGTGTAAACTTATACATGTTCATGTATAATATGTTCAGTATGTAGATATGAGCTACACTTAATCAGATCGTTGGAAAAAACATACACTTTCTGCGTGACTTTGCCCCATATTTAGGTCACATGACACGTTTCTGGGAAGGAAATTTTGCCTTCATTACTGATCTATAAACCCAGTCAGATCGAACACCTCCCTCTCACCTTGTCTTCATTTCTGATTTTCACCCACCTGTTTCTGAATTCGGAGGAAGCGCAACATTTCACATGCAACGAAGCATCTAACCGATCATAGTCTGTACATTGGTCAGAACTCACTCTTTTAATAATATCTTTATGTTTTATACATTGGAGGATGTATGTCTGTATATCCAGCCAGATTTTGTCACAGCATCATGCAAAACTTTTGCAGTACTTAGATCTCTGCCTGAAGTTTAACCTGCACCATAAGTGAAATCAAAGTGTTGAGTAAAAGTGATGTTATGAACAGTTATGTGTTGGATTTAATAATCTACTTTAAAATAAGCTACTAATGCGCTACTGTCTCAATGTAAACAAACACCTGCATCAATAGATATTAATTATAAAAGATAAACTGAATATTTATACTGGGATTAGTTCATATTTTCACTTTGGCTGAAATAACAGCGCTGACGTGGTATAAGTGAATTTTAACACCATATAATGTTGTCACACCAAGCAAAATTTTGTGAAATTATAGTTTAAAAGCTTGCAGACAGACACTGTACATGGGCTTCAACCTAAAAGAATAATATCACTGATTACATTAAAGCTCATCAGATTATTTTGAGCTTTAACCTTTTACACTGGTCAGAATTATTCCAGTCAGATTAAAGCGAGTGTCCGTTTTTGACCAGTGCACTGCAGTTTGCTGGAAATGATTCTTGAAGACTTTTTCTCAACCCGGCACTGATACTGAGATGATTAAATATTTTGGAAATGCTGCAGTACCAGATATACTTGTACCAGCACCACACACCCACACCCACACATATACACACACACAGCGATACCCACTAGGCACTAATTCAGTGCCTGAACTGCTCATGGTCGGTCCTGTGGTGCGGGTTTTCAATTAATGGTCACGGAGAACCCACTGTTTTAACACACATTTTATTGCTTCTGAGGGGATTGACAGGGTCAAGCCACGCCTCTTCACTTCTGAAAGCACTCCTGGACACAGATAGCTGTGGAATCTTCAGGACCCAAACTGATGGGATGAATGGGATAAAGACATGTTTAGAAAAACAAAACATTTAACGATGAATGAACCGAGGAGATTGTTCTGATCGTACGCTCTGTACATAAAATTCATGACCTTGAAATTAAAATTTGAAATCAAACAAGAGCAACCACTTTAAATTGTCTAATTTACTTTATAGCCATAAACTAATTTGTAATGGTTAAGCATTAAAAAAGCAAATGTTCAGGTACATGATACGGTTAATCCCTTGTTATGACCTTGGTACAGAATGGTTACTTAAATGTCCTTAATCTATACAGTACAGAAAGGTGAATCTGACTCAGAAGCTCACTAATAGACCTTAAACATTACTTATGTAAAGTTTTCAACCCTGGGTTTGAGCTGTTTGGCCTGATAACATATCTGGTGAGTGAAGTTGTAAAACTGATTAACGTTTTCAGAAGACTTCAAGCATAGTATGGTGATGGGACTCTTAGCTAGAGAATTTTTTCACTCGTCAAAAATCGTCAGTTTTAAAGTAGGCTGGCGATCTCGAGGCCCACTGTAGTCGATTCCGTGAACATTCAGTGAGTTTAACACTTGATCCTGTAGAGAACTTGTTGAGACGCATCTTTCTGTGGGAACTGTACACACAATCATTTACCAACATTATTGCCACATCCTCCGTACAGTCCTGACTTCGCTCCAAGCCATTTCCATATGTTTGGGTCATTAAAGGAGTTCCTGGGAGGCCGGCGTTTCAGTCATGAATCAGACAGACAGTCCTATCATGGCTCTGGCATACTGAGTAAACGTTCTACCTTGATGGTGTCCAAGCACTAAAGAAACGCTGAGATTATATAGAGGAATAAAGTTCTGTTATTCTGCAGTAAGGTTTTTTGATACTGTGTGAATTGTCCCATGCTTCTATGCCCATAAAATAATCCTCTCAATGAGACATGGTAATACCTCCTATAGACAAATATATGTACAAATAGCTCACGTCCTCTGGAACTCCTTTGTCTTACCGAAAAAATGTTAATTTGTTTCCTATCGTCTGTCTGCCTCCAGGTCTCTACAGTATATGACTTACATGTTAATGACTTTTGCTCTTTTGATGTACTGTACTGTATGTGACACAGGGCACCTGGTCAAAGGCTTAAGTATGATCTCCTTGCTGAGAATAAGCAGAGAACGTAAAACCCATCATATGTGCATGTGTGTTTGTTATTTGTTCCTTTACCATGAATCGGACAATTTGGATTGGTTGGGGGCAAGTCGCATAATTTGGTCACTCTATTTGAACTTACCATCTGCACCATCAAAATTCTTGGTTTGACTCGAACGTGCCTCAGGTTATGTTGGTTAATTGAACTATACGTTAGTTCTAATATTAACTAAGGTGTAGAGTAATGAGTTTCTTCTTCGCATGACATTGAAACACCAGAAGGACCAGTTGCATGATTTTTCATTTTCATGCCACTTGTAAAAATGCCTGGATGGATTTTGTCACATGTATGTCTCACATTTTTGAGACACCTGGGTTGTAAGTGGCATTGTATCCCTGTTTAAAAAAATGAGACACCGTATGACACTCCTCTGTAAAAAATGCATTCCGACACAGAGAGCGGTGACACTCCTAATCGCTGAGTGATAAAGCCGACACACCCGAGCAGAAGATACTCCTCCATAACTTTACAGCAGCTCCAGATTCTATCAATGGTTCTCTGACAGAATGACTTCTTTACTACTTGATTACATGCTTGTACTGTAATTCAAGCGCGGTATTCGTGTGTTGGGTTGGCGTTCCCATTTAATGGTTGTAACTTGCTAGCTAGCGATAGTGCATGTGATGCTGTATGGAGATTAATCTTGCATTCTTAAAAATTCAATATACATACAGTACTTAGATAAGTAACACTAAATGATGAAGTAAATAAGACTAAATGATGAAGTAATGCACGGATGTAAAAGGCTAGTCAGCAAAATCACTACACATTCAGACTGTTTTAAAAAGATTTAAAACGGCTAACACTAAGCAAGCTAGCGCTAATACATGTGAAATATCTACTGTAACGCTATATCTAATAATATTAGAAATAGATTTAAATCCAGTTGATGGAAGCTGTAAAGTTAAGAGAAGCATTTCACGTATTAGTGCTAATTTGATGATTGTTAGCCATTTATTTTTGGTTATACTTTTCTGAAAAGATGAAGGCAGCACGGTGGCCTAGTGGTTAGCACTGTGGTCCTGCACCTTCAGGGTCCGGGTTCGATTCCCACCTTAGGTCTGAGTTGGGGTGGGTTTCCTCTGGGTACTCCGGTTTCCTCCAACCGTCTAAAGACAGGCAGATTAGGCTATTTAGTGTTCCCAAATTGCTCGCAGTGTGTGAATGAGCATGTGTCTGTGCCCTGCAATGGATTGGCACCCCATCCAGGGTGTACCCCGCCTCGTTCCCTATTCCTGGGATAGGCATCCTTATAGGTTCATCCTGTATACAGGGTCGCGGGGAGCCTGGAGCCTATCCCAGGGGACTTAGGGGACACCCTGGATGGGGTGCCAAACCACTGCAGGGCACCCTAGTGATCATTATTTACTTCATCATTTGATGTTACTTATGTATGGGACCCATCCAGCACAGGGAGGACATGCAAACAGACTCGAACCAGGAATCGAACCTTGACCCTGGAGGTGCAAGATGTCAGGGCTAACCACTAAGCAACCATCCGGCCTGTTGAATGCTACAATTTTTTTTGCACACTTGGTGCAGATTCCGAAACGGGAATGAAACCCGGACCCTGGAAGTGCTAACCACTAAGCCACCTGTTAAATACTACTATATTTTTAATATGATAGACAGAGCTATCAGTATTTAGGGAGCTACGCTAGCTAACAATTCAACTTGTGGTAATTTCTGTATAGTTGTAATTAATATTTAAATTAGTTTCTTGCTAGCTAGATACAAAAAAGCAAAACACTCCATGGCGTACACATGCATAATACTTTGCGACCACGTTTAAATTCCTTCAGAAACTAATAGTTTTTTTTGTATGACTTTTAGCATGTGGCTTAAACCTAGGTGCTGAGTGACTGTACACGATAAGTATCTGCTTTCATCCTTGGTATGGAATGACCGAGAACCATGCCGAACATACACACACACACACACACCCACACACACGCTGTCTTTCACTGAGCTCCACCCACTACATGAATACACCCTTACTTTCCACGTTACTACAAAAACGAGTTTCTTTAATGACAGATCGTCTCACACAAATTCCGCATGCAAAACACACTGTATGCAAACACACCCCCTTTCTCTAGAAGGAGCTGAAAGTATGCGCCGAAGAATCCGCTCACATGCACGCACACACACACACAAACAAACACAAAAGAATTTACCACAAATCGCTGCCTTTTACACACTTAATAATTGGTCTGAGAGACTTTAAACAGACACAGATATGCTGTAAAGGTCACCATGTGAGATGAGTGCATTGTGGTTTATACCAAAGCCTACAAACATGGCCACCATGGACTACAATCGCCAGTGCAACACTTCCTCCACAAGTTCAAAGTCATTCAAATAGTCATCACTCACACATGTTCCTAACCATTCTCATAGCCTTTGTAAACAGACTTTGGATTGGCCAAGCCTTGCATACAGTATTTGATAATCTGGATTTGATCTTATGTTGTTTTATGGATTTAAGATAAAAATTTTTTTTTATAAAATTCCTATCACACTTTCTCATTTTCTGGCTTTTTGCCTGAACATTCCAGCCATCCCAGGCTCTGAATCGTGACAAAATACTTCAATATCAACTTTGATGCAGCAAGAGATGCAAACTGGCAGGCGGTCATGGCAGCTCAAGAAAAACTATCAGAAGATGATCAGTGTTTGGTTAAGCTAGATGCTAAACTTAACATGCCCACCAATGCTATCCTCTTCCCTTTATATTATCCCAAGTCCAAGTCAAAAACGTTTTTCCTGTACTTTACCAGCTAGGCGGGTGTCTCCAAGCAGCAGAAGATTGCATAGTTCCTTAGCCTTCTCACCAGCAAGGCTTTTCACTAGTCTGGTTCCAACCATTGTCTTCGTACGACCAGTTTGTGGAAATGTTCAAGCAATTGTTCAGGATACAGCTTCTCAAAGTTGGGGAAGAGAAAATGCAGCTGGAGTTTTGTACATTAGTGGCTGGTAGTGGATGAAATGAACTGGTATCCAAAGCCGCCTTTCATCAAGGTCTTAGCTGCCCTTCCCAGATGACCAAGTATACCACGTCTTCCAGCTTAGTAGTTCTCCCGGTAGCCAGCCCCATGAGAGTCCATGCCTGCACACCAGGCTAAGTTTGGAAGAGAGCACCAGAAAAAGAAGAGGCTCTGCTTGTACTGTGACCAGACCCAATCAGTTCATGATGCAATGCCATTCCCAGTATACCCAATCCTGTTCCCCAATAGTCCCTTGAAAATCATTTGATTTTATGAGCAAAAATGCAAATTGCAAGCTATCTGATGGAACAGGAACTGTTTAGAACACGCTGTCATCAATGCCACCTGGTCATCAATGCTACTTCCTTTTACATTACTTGGTGGATTGCAAACAACTACTTCAGAGATTGTAGATGTACAAGAATTCTTGGATACGGAACAATATTAATAAAGAGAAAGCTCACCAGTAAAGGGAAGCAATGGTACCAAGGTACAGTAGGAAGCAGTTCTGCTTAGTGTGGATGCACCCTTATTCCCCTGAAACGCTAATGCCACAGACTCACCCACTGTAGACAAGTTAGGGCAGATCGACTAATGGTGCTTAGAGCCAGAATATCCAAGTATTTTGCAGACAGACACAAAGACCCCCATTATCACCCTTGTAATTAGGTCTTGTTATCACCCCAACATGATGAGAAAACCCAAGGCAGCATGAAACTTAATGCGACGTACATCAGGCCATATGATATCCTATGTAGCATAAATGATGTCACATACAAGTTAGACCTGCCACCCCACAGTTGACACATTCAGAGTCACCCAAATACAGATCACACATCTGTTGTCAACCATCCTCACACCCTGTGTGAACTGTACACACAATCATTCACCAACACCACTTGCACATTACAAGTTCCACATCCCTTGTATAGTCCTGACCTCGCTCCCAGGAATTTCAACATGTTTTGAGCCATTTAAAGAGTTCCTGGGAGGCCGGAATTTTAGACAGGCAGTCTGATCATGAGAAAACTTTCTAGCTTGATGGTATCCAAGCTCTAGTGAAATGCTGGGATAAGTGCTTTAGTGTAGCAGGAGATTATATAGAGAAATAAAGGTTTTTGGTTTTTACTTAATAAGTGTGTTTCTGTTATTCTTCACACAAAATGCACATGCCCTTTTATCAGCCGTCCTCAAATGCAGCAGATGTGAACATGCTGATCCTACTCTTCACAAGTTTCTAATCTGCTCGGCCAATGCAAGGAGAATCAGGTGAACTTTGGCAGATAGACAAACTGATGATTGATTAATTAACGGAGTTAATCTTTAACTGTGTGGATGGACTGTGATCAGGTGAAGCAGCTTATCAGCAGCCTCTATTTAGGGTAAGAGCAGCAACATGAGCATCTTATATAGTGTATGGCTTTCTCCTAGTGTGACTGGTCCCACATGGTGGGAAAATGTGGTTTCAAACCGTTTGCAGCCAGGCACCCCTTTAACTGTAAAACAAATTTCCTCTGCCCTCTTGAACACATCAGAGAAAAGTTAACTTTGGTGCTTGGACACCTAAATATAATATATTGTGCAGAGTCATGGGGGGCCTGGAGCCTATCCCAGGCAACTTAGGGCACGAGGCGGGGTACTCCCTGGACAGGGTGCCAATCTATCGCAGGCCACACACATACACACTCATTTACACACAAAGGGCAATGTGGGAATGCCATTTACCCAAATCTGCATGTCTTTGGACTGTGGGAGGAAACAGGAGAACCCGGGAGAAACCCACCAAGCACTAGGAGAACATGCACACAGACACCGAGGCGGAAATTAAACCTGGAACCTGGAGGTGCAAGGGAAGGTCCTAGTAACCCATAGTAACTGCTGCTGTAATCATATACACTGTCCTGTTGTTCATCCCAGGACTTTAATTCACAGTCTGTTCAATCTGTGCATTCATAACTATTTATAATCCAACTACTGTATCTGGTGTCACCAAGAAGAGGGTGGGTTTTATTTCAAGCTTTCCTCAAGTTCTTTCAGGATTTCCTCACATTCTCTGGTTTCCTCCAACCTCCCAAAAACATCCCATTATGTCAACTTGCCCTGCCCTTCAGTGGGATGGCTTTTCATACTACTGTAGGTGTATTCCCAAATCACCTCGGGATCGAGCACAAACCTGAGAGTGAGTAAGTAAATGAGCGAGGGAATGAGATGCATGATAAAAGATTCTAACGCCCACAGGGTGACTAAGAGCAACCTAGGAAAATCTTTATACGCTGACAGAATCAAAATATGAATAATATGCAAAATAACAAGCCCACATTAGTACACACACACATACACACACACACAATACTGGTATTACTATGGCTGTAACATAATCCCATCGAGGTGACTCGTCTAAAGGTGTGTAAACGTGCGACACTGTGTGAGGTGTGTTCCCATTTCTCATGTCTAAGGTGTGTTTATTTGTGACACTGTAGAGAGGTGCGCAAATAAAATGGCGCCCCTCCCACTCGCGGCCTTGGATATGAATGCTCTTCATGATGTCGCTCCACAGCCTCCCATTTTTCAGTGCTCAAGTTAAACACACTTCTATAACACACTCATCCTAAATGAATACACAATGCACCAGATTAGGCTCATTAAAAAAAACCTGCTTATTAGATATATTAGATATACCTCTAATATTAGAGGTATTTAGATTAAATAAGGGTGGAAGTACAGTAAGCACTAAATGATATTCATGCTAGCATCACATTGGCGATTTTTTGGCTTAGCCTCAATTATAATTTTACACCGATAATCAATAAGAGTCCCACATGGTACATTTTCAACATTTGGCAGACACCCTTACTCAGAGCGACTTACATTTTATTTCATTATACATCTGAGCAGTTGAGGGTTAAGGGCCTTGCTGAGGGGCCCAACAGAAGCACCTTGGCAGTGCTATGCTTGACCCCGGGACATTCTGATCAGTAGGACACTGCCTTAACCCCTGAGCTACCCCTGCACCATGTTAGTGAGATGGTGTCCCATTAAAGTTTGTCCCATGCTCAGGTCGAGTGTTGAGCGATATTTCATTTTCATTAAGTCATGACTCGGCAGCTCCTCCTATAATTAATTTAACTGAGCTTGTTACAAAGCCATAAATACAAAGCCATTATTATTATTAATGCTAGTTACTGTGCTTTAAATGGCCACGTTGGCTTTGTCTTGTCTTGTCCTGTTCTATGCTGCATTTTTGGATTTTATGGTTGGTCTCATACAGTTTCATACTCAAGCAAATGTTATTTGAGCTCAAAGTTAAACGCTAACCCAAGTCGAGATGTCAAACAATAGCCTCGTTGTTTTTATCAAGTCGGATGGGCATGTCGGAAGAACCGTACTGTTTCACCGTTTCACTTTTTCTCTCTCAACCATACGCTGCCTCAACCTATCCAACTGGATGACACACACTCCTGCCTGTGACTCATTCTGTTTAGAAGTGCAACAAACTGTTCTATCAGCACCATATGTGTTCCCGATCTGTCCACCAGATCTCCAACCTGAAAAAAAAATTGTTGTAGCTTAAGGAAAAAAATGGTAATTTTTTTTAATTATGTGAAAAGATGACTTTTGGGTCACGCATCATATAAGCATTCGAGTGATTATCGCAAGTTGTAGTCCTAACAGTGCTAAAGTGGCTTGCAAAAGTATTCGGCCCCCTTGAACTTTTCCACATTTTGTCACATTACAGCCACAAACATGAATCAATT
>JAQMYL010000008.1:3285350-3303847 GCA_030014365.1 Clarias pachynema | reverse complement strand
TGAGGCAGTGTGTATGAGGCAGTGTGTATGAGGCAGTGTGCAGTATGTACTGTGTATGAGGCAGTGTGTATGAGGCATTGTGTATGAGGCAGTGTGTATGAGGCAGTGTGTATGAGGCAGTGTGTATGAGGCAGTGTGTATGAGGCAGTGTATGACAGGTAGGGCTCGTGTGCTATATGTAGTCAGTGTGCCATGGGAGTCAATCAACTGTAACTGGAATAGAAATGATTTGACAAGAGTGTTCTTAGTGAAGACTTGCTGCAGAGTTAAATGCCCTGACTTGCTGAAAAGCGACAGGATTCCTGTCATTACACTGTTCTTACTTCTAATTACAGCTTGTTCCTGTGAATTCAACCTGCTGAATTCCTGTGAATTTTGTCTGAGCCGGTTTTCTTCACTGTAGCATTTAACACGGATCTGCCACAAACATGTGAAAGTACAATAAGAGGAGACCTGCATACCTTCTTCACACAGGTTTAACAGGTTACTGTAATCTCCTCCATCAGGAGTGCTGCAACCAGAAGTCTAAGGTAAAGCTGCAAATAAAAGAAGTATGGCTATGTTTGAAGGACGTGCATTGTTCATAAGTCAGAAAACTAGACGATGGTTTTAAGTCGACAGCAAATGCATGTTTATCAGACTGCAGACTAGACAAGAGCTTACAAGACTTCAGATACACAGGTTATGATCAGTCTCTTGCTGAGCTGGCAGCTGTTTCTAAATAATTAAACCACCTCAGTGATGCTCAATAGGATATGTTCACCTGAACAATGCTTACTTTTATCATTTCATAAACCGATTTCATTATTTCACATGAATACTCATCAGTAGGGTTGTCATTAACTGTATTTGTCTTCTTTATACTATTAATATTTAATATGTTTTTACAATGAGGCTATACAGGTTGTGCAATAACAAGCACAGAAAATAGACCCGCCAAATATGGAACATTACCTAGAACGTATTATTGCCTTGAGTGTTTGTGCAAATAATTTACTGTGATCTGACAATTTACGAAAGATAAAAATTTGGTGCCTTGGTGTATTGTGTACTTTTATAAATGAAGGCGTAAAACAATTACCAACATTTACGGAAGACTTCAAGCCAAGACTTAGACTCAGTAAAACATTTGAATGGTGCAAACGTTTTAAAGAATGTTGTACGTCCGTGAATGAATGTCGATCCTTGCCAAGGTGGCTCAGAGCCCACTGCAGTCGTTCCCGTGAACATTCAGCGAGTGGAACTCCTGATCCTTGAAAATCAAGGAAGAGACGCATCTGTCTGTGGGAACTCTACAGACCATTATTTACCAACGTCAGTTGCACATTACTGTACATGGCTGGGAGTTATTTCCACATCCCCATACAGTCCCTACTTCACTCCGAGACTTTTCCACATGTTTGGCTATTAAAGGAGTTCCTGGGAGGCCAGCGTTTTAGACGTGAAGCAGACAGTCTGATCGTGGCTCCGGCGTACTGAGATAATTTTTCCGCAAATTTTCTCCCTAATTTAGTCTTATACAATTTCTAGGGGTCTCCCACATTAAGTCTACTACTACTAGGGAGGGCTGAAGATTATTACGTGTTTTGTTGAACCACATGACGGCAGTGCATCTTTTCGAACTGCTTGCTCACGCACTATTGGGGGCAGCATAACACACTCGGACGACAACTCTATCTGCTCCTTCTGCCTGCATGAGCTCACAGACGCCCTTGATTAACTGTAGAGCCATGATCAATGTGAGAGTGCTAAGTGCCTCCTATCCCACCCTGCTGAGAGAGCTTGACAAAGCTCTCTATTGTCCTGTGGTGTCTGGCACCAGGACATTGGTGGTGGATCCTTAGGTGCTGTGGTTTTTGGGGTTCGGCCTCTGTGGAACAGACTTGTTTGACCAGTACATCCCATGGGTGCTTGATCAGATTGGGATCTGGGGAGATGGGAGGCCAGGTGGCAGGCTTTGGGCTCTTTGTAGGTTGCGGTGCACTGGGTTTTCTGGTGCCTTTCTGTTATGGACAGCAATGACCTTTTTTTCTGCCATTTGTGTTGAATTGACTTTTTTTCTTGGAATTGGACCTCACAGGCTGGCCCTTGATTCCAGCAGGCATGGGTGATGGCATTGATGCCAATGATCCTGCCACCAGTTTATTGGGATATAATTAATATTGTTGGTGATGTGTTAATGTTATGTGGTGTTGATGTTATGACTGGTCATTTTATTGTTTGTTTGTTTTCTGGGGTATAATTTTATTGCATTGTGTAATTTTTATATGTGTGTTTTTCTGAAGTATGACACTAATTGCATTTTGTTGCAGTTTAAATTTTTATGTGTTTGTTCTTCTGCAGTATGAACTTCGGTGCATTGTGTAATTTTATGTGTTTGCTTTCTGAAGTATGATTTTCACTGCACTGTTTAATTGTACTCAGGTTTTCCCTTGATATAAATGCATTGCATATTTTGTGTTCTGGAATATGATTCCACTGCAATCTATAATTTTATAAGTTTTTTTGCATTCTGCATTTTCTTCCTGTAGTATGAGTCAAAGTCTTTGACAAAGTCACTCAAATCCTTAAGCTTGCCCATTTTTTTCTGCTTCCAACACATCAACTTCAGGAAAAAATTTTCACTTGCTGCCTAAAATATCCCACCCACATCCAGCCGCCATTGTAAAGAGATACTACTGTGAGACGGGGCAAGTTGTGATGGCTAGAGGAGTGGGTCAGAGCCACTCCAAAACTGCAGAACTTGGTTGATGTTCCCAAGCTGCAGTGGTCAGGACATACCAAAAGTGACAAGTGACATGTAGTCCGATCCAATAGACGAGCTATTGTATATCAAATTGATGAAAAGGGTAATTCTGGTTTTGATTGAAAGAGTCAGGACACACAGGTCATTACTGTTTTGGTGGCAAAAAGGGGGGACCTACTCAATATTAGGCGTTTATTATGTTTATGGCTGATCAATGTATATACTGTATATCCATCCATCCACCTACGAACCTCTATGGTAACTTCGTAAATAAATAAATAAATAAATATTATTTTATGTAAATACTTTTTCCCCCCTGAAGGGCATGAGTTTCATTGCATTACATGCATTAACTGTGTTCAACTTTTTTTGTGTAATACCTTTTAGTGTGTAGTTACACCTGTGCACAGAACACATTCATGCAAAAGTGTGCACGGAACCCCACCCACTCCACTACACCGTGGGGCCCGCCCTCCGGGAGGGGCGTTTCCCTGGGCATTGAAAAACAGCCCCAGTTGCAGGTGTGTGTGTGTGCGTGTGCGCGTGTGTGCAGACAGCTGCAGGTGTTGGCTGAAACAGAACAGCTGCGTATGACAGTGTTGGAGAGAGTTTTCACCTGGCCAAGGCATCCATCCGTCAGTCTGTGTAGAGAAAAGAAACCTCACACACAACACCCATAAGAGCGGGATTTACACACGCAAGTGTTGGGGAAAGCTGTCAACATGTTTAAGAAGAAGACTGCGAAGAGTACTCTGTCTCCGTCAACCACCTCGTCCTCGAAGAAGTGAGTCCACTTTATCATTGCATGACTTTAGTATTCAAATGCATTCTCTGTTTTTGTTATCATTATTATTATTATACTTTAAAGCACGCTTGTTTTAAGTCTCGTGCACGTTTCAGATCGCGTTTTGTGCCTCGCGCGTATTTATTTGTTTGTCGGCTCGTGCGCACTTTCTCTCCCGCTTTAAATTGACTCCGTGCGCGAGAGCGAATAATTTTAAATTTTAAAATAACGGCTTTTTGTTATGTAACCGTTTGTTAACCGTCATTTACCAGAAAACGTCTTCCGTTTAGCTTAGCTAAGTGCAATATATATGTAAATGTATGTGTATGTACGTTTTACACATAAACTTTGATTTGATAGTAATGCTAAAAACATACTGAAAAAAAAAACAAAATAAAGGCAAAAAAATAAAAAATAAAAAACACTACTGTATCCAGCACCTTCTCAGGTAGACACATACTGATGGTCTCAACAACCACCCTAATGGACATTAGTACCCAAAGTACACTGTAGTACCTTTATTTATGGACAATGTATAAAACTATGCACATCAGAAGCATTACTTTAAAAATAATCTTAAGGTTAATCTTAATCTGTAAAGTTTTTAGTATACACATGTACATACTAAAGGTCCCCTTGACACTACCTACCTTCTAAACTGCAGGGATGTACCTGTGAATATGCACCTTAATATGTACTTTAAAGTTTTAAAGGGATAACACGTCCAATTATGTACCCAAAACATATTAAGATACCTATTAAATGTACAAAAGACAAAGCAAAGTACAGATTGGTATGTTGTATTTTTGAGAATGGGAAGGTAAAGGGTGTGTACCTTTAATTGAAGCTTTAAAGATATAGAAGTACATTCTAAGGTATAATTATATACATTAAAAAAGTATTAAGGTTTAGTACATGGAAAGGTGTACCTTTTAATTAAAACTTTTAAGGTATATCAGTCATTTAAAGGTTCGGTTATGTAGGTTAAAGGTATAAAGATGTATACTAAAGGTTTAAACATGCTTCCTTCAATGAAAAATTCAGTTTGGGACATTTCCTAAGAATGTATCTGGAATGTTGCACCATTACTTGATGTTTTAAAGCACTACCAGTAGTCTTCAAGATATAATTAACATATTTAATATGTTATACCTACTAACTGGAGGGAAAAAAAGATATACCCTTGGTTATGACAGCTAACGACAAAGCTGAATACAGTAAGGAACATTTATTTTTGAGAACGTGCCTAGGAGCACCTGTGACCACACCCACAATAAGACTTTTAAATAGAGCTAACACTCATTATAAATACTTGTAATATTTTTTATGTCTACTACATGTTGGTTGTTAAATGTTGTAATTGTTTCAGATGAAGGATATCGGTTTCATTTACAGTATATTGTAAATCACAGGGCTCTTTTTCACCATAATTGTGATCATCTGTGCTAATCTTACATAGAAACACAACCAATGTGTAAATCTTGAAGAAATATATTAGTACAATAGACAGTGGAGGTTTGTATGCCTTTAGAACCTGGGTGTATATGTTAATCCAACTTAAGGCAGGTCTGCTAATAGGAGGTGTAAGATACACCTGTGCCTCAGTTCACTTGACAGTGTCTTGGATCGAATGGCATTTCTAGGCGTGTGGATGTTTGACACGAATGCCATTTCTGTTTACCTGGGTGGGAGGTGGAGTGGAATCCGAACAATGTCCTCTCTCCCAGCCCTTCCCATCGCACCTTTGACTGAGTTGTTCTTCTTGCTTAAGACCTCGAGATGCTTCTTTGTTTCTTATATGGCCTGATTTTCTAGTTCTGAAGCTGGAAGTACTGAAAGACTTACATTTCAAGTTCAAACAAGCAGACTAGATACAAGTTTCACCCTGAGCATTAGCGCTGCTTTTTGCATTCATGCAAAGTGCAATGGCTTTTTATTAACGCTGGTATATTAAACAGGTTTGGGTTCAATAACAGCAAAGTTATGAATTAAAAACTGCTCTTGTATTTGGACTGGATGTGGGACGTGAGTTGTGTTGTTAAAGTCAGAAACTTGTGTATGGTGTTCCAACCCACATGTGAATCAGATCAATTGAACATTGGACCTTATTTCCCGTATGAAACACACAATGAATGAGTCACGGGCAGCCGCAAAACTACAACCCATAATGCTCTCTGCATGCCAAGCCTCCACAAAGTTCTCTGGCGAGTTTTTAATGACGTACCAACAGGGATGTGGCTTGGAATTTTTTTTTTTGTTTTTGTTGTTGAAATTATTGAATTTGAAACAGATGTCAGAGAAAGGAGAACATTTCACATGCATAGCTTTCTGTCTAGGTCATCGGTGAAAGTCGCACCCGATGTTGTGCAGTAGAGGAAAGCCTCACACGTATGAAATCTGTGATTGAGGTTAATGTAGGTAATGTGGTTATAATCTGTAGTACAGAACAGAGACGTAGGTTTCCTTCCAGTTTCCGCAGCATGTAAAATGTGCAGGACTTATCATTAAGTAATTCTTTTCTAACCCAAATGCTCGTATTCCTTTAATTAGTAGTAGGTATTCGTGCAAATAAAACCATGATGTATAGGTTTTATTAGCACAGTTTCTTTTATTATGCTAGAATTGTTTGTTCGAGCAGACTGCAGCATCTGAAGTAGTTCAGAGTTAACAGCCTTGCTCAAGAACTCACTGGCAATGAGCAACGCTGTGCCTTGAACCCTTACCCTGATCACCAAAAATCGCAGAACTTGAGACACCACAGTGTGTTTATCCAAGTAACATGTGGTGTGGCAACAAATGACTGTGACCTCTCCCACTGATACCGCGCCAACTCCCTGAGTATCTGTACAACAGTAACAGCCCATAGAATGACAGAGAGCAGACAAGTCAATCCCTGTGCTGGATCCCTAATAACACTGAATTACATAACTCAGAAGGATTAAAACTCCTGACATCATATTAACAGATGAGCGAGAAAAGTGCGCAGCCTGGCTTCTTATGTAGTCATGTTGCATAGTATCTTGTCAGTCGTCACCTAAGAAAAAAAAAAAAAGTTATGAAGACATTGTGTCTGGAGCACAGCTCTCTCTGAAACGCAGCGCTTGCAGATATGCACATGGGAAGAGGGATACTTTGCAAGTCAAAATGATTACAGGTTATCCTATCCATAAAACCTTTTTCACACTTCTTAGACCTAATGTATACACTCTGATAAGTTCTTTCATCAATTCTGTCATCATGTTGTATTTTTCATTTATAGAAATTCAGCCATATACAGTAGGTTTAGTTTCTCTCAGCTTCATTTGGTCTCTCTCTCTCTCAGCTGTGAGCATTAAACCTGTCTATCCTGTTTGTGTATGAAACACTCACATTACTGTGTCGTGATCTCACTTTCTCCCGTCGCTTTAAAGCCCAAAGCTCATGGAAAAAAAAGGCCTATCTGCAGGTACTAAAGAACAAAAAGTCAAACCTTCAAATCATGCCCTAGAGAGTCTAGAGATAAATCTGGTGTCAGAATCATTTTCCTCAAGTTATGTCATGCCCGGCTGTGCAAGATAACAATTTATTACACATTTGATTAGGTACAACTTCTTTAGTGTAACACACTCCATTACCTGTGCTGTGCAAAAAAGGTGTGGCAGTTTACTTTGACAGCTGGTCACATTGCCATTGTATTTTGATCCCGTTTCCTTTGAATTCGGAAAAGAGTGTTGGTGCACGCAGCACGCTGCCCTTAAAAAAATACAAGCAGGCGTGGACTCGTTTTAGCTGACAGGTGAGAAGACAGCAAGCATCGTCTTCCTTGTGTTCGCTGTTCACTAAGGTCATATAGAGAGATTTCACTTGCTAGGATAAAATTCTTTGTCTCTTTCTGCGTACTACAGGCTCGATCTGACCACTCTGATCGAGAAGCTGCAGAGGAATGCTGACAAGGTGGAAAAGAACATCTTGGAGACAGAGCAGAATCTCAACAAGGTGATGCTTGTTCCATGACAGCGATACATCTACACCATACCTAATAGTAATAATAAATGTTCCTGAAAGGAGGGTGCTGTTCTTAGAGGTTAGCACTGTTGCCTTTCACCTTCAGAGTCTGGGGTTCGAATGGAATGTTTTCCCCATGCTTTGTGGGTTTCCCCTTTCTCCCACCCACAACCCTAAACAGGAAAATCAGCATGGAAAATAAATGAATTAATAAATTCATATTCCTAGAAGTCGTAATTAAAAAGTTAATAAACTTTTTTAAAAGGTTTTAAAAGATTACATATGTGGTGCAAAATATCTGATCAGAATAACTGTATCCTTGAAATGGCCCAAATATGTTTCTTCATTCTCTAAATCCATTTAATTAAAGTGCAAAAGATGTACAAAACGTAGATTTTGTCTGAGAGTCTATCATCTTATGAAGAGCAGCAGGAACAAAACCACTATGCTGACATTTCTCTCAAGGTTTTATTTATTGTCAACAACATTAGTATGATCACTTGAATCAGCTGTGATCTAACCATATGACTTCCTCGATGACTTTTTTATTATCAGGATGTTGTCAAGATCAACGAGGGCAAGCAGCCGCTATATCAGGATTCCACCAACAGAACGATCGAGAACTCGCTGCTCATGCTGAACGGTCTGGACGAAGACGCATCCGAAGCCAAGCGCCTGCAGCACCCGCAGGCTGAGATGATCGAGCAAGAGTGAGTACACATCACAGGTGCTTTACGTTATAGAGTTTTAAGATTCTGACCGATTTTCTTAATTTATCTGTCAGTAGACGCCAATAGACTAACATTTGTGTGAATATAGAACTGAGCCTTGATTACAGCTTAAATGAGCATGTAAAGAGAAGGTGATTTAATTGATCTTGTAACTTAAGTTCAAATATATATATATATATATATATATATATATATATATATATATAAAATAACATATCTCTCCTGATTAGAAACTGACTCTGGTATTCTGTATCTATATCTGATAAAATAATCAATCAAGTGGAGGTCCGAAGGCGTCTCCTGCTCACACTTGGCTCTTGCTAAAGTTTCCCATCAACACTCTTGTCTGACTGCATTGACTTTGAAGCATTTTATGTTTGAATCAGTTTTCTAGTTTGAATGGGATATGGATCAATACACTGTAGACAAAACACTTTTGCTTTCTTTTTTCTTTCGTTCAGTATGAAGCAGCTGCGTGAGCGTGTGAAGAAGCTGCGGAACGATCACAACCATATTTACCACCTGACACGATCCGAAGGGGTTCCCAGCGTCAACTGGGGCAAGATCATCGACGAGAAAACGGTGAGTAAGCAAGACTATATCCTTTAGTCTTTCTCTTCATCTCTATTTCCACCTTTTGTTTTGGAATTCATTTACCTAGAAAATCCAGCTATTAATCTGAATGTGTGTGTGTGGGTGTGTGTTTATGCAGGCAAATCTTAACAACAAAGGATTTGGACAAGACCTGCCCACTATTGAGAATGAAGTAGAAGAGCACAATATCTTTCACAGCGAAGTGGAGGCCTTGGCTCCTTACATCGGTCAGGGAGACAAGGTGAATTACTGTAGTTGCATCGCTAATTTCCTGACATCTCACATTATAATTATTATTATAGCGGTTGAGTTGTGTCCCAAAGCTTCTGCTTTGTCTTTCAAAACCGAATTATTACACTGCTATAAACATGCCTGATTGTTAATATATAAAGAGCTACCTAGAACACAGGTTTGAAACCATCGAGGGCAGCATATGACTCATTGACACTCCTGTTTGTGTTGCAGGACTACGTTGATGGCCTGCAGCTGAAATACAACAAACTTATGGTAAACTTCTGCTTTTATTTTCCTTTTCTCCCTTTTTTTAAAATTAAAGGCTGTGTAGAGAAGTCTCCTGTCTCCTTTCAGATGTCATGAAACCGATCACTCTGTGGATTTGAATAGGGAGATGATCTTTATTTGAGTGTGCCTTTTCACTTTAATCAACTCAAGGCTCCTCCTAACATCCATGTTAAACCCCAGAATTCAGAAATGATTTAATATTAATTAAGATTTAAGATCAGTTTATGCTCAAACTCCCGGATGACATTTACATACTTTATTTTTTTTTTGTCATTCACATCCAGGCAAACTCTACAGCTCGTCAGAAGAACCTGCTGAGTCTGCGAGACTACATGCAGCGCTGCACCAACGAGCTCTACTGGCTGGACCAGCAAGCTGATGAACGCATCATGTACGACTGGAGCGACGCCAACCTCGACTACCCTGCTCGTAAAAGGCAGTACGAGGTAACGGCACTCCCCAAACCAAATAAAACAACTGAGAACAAGATGTTCACTTCTACTGTGCTCAGTGCTGGATGTAAAGGTCCGATATTTTACTGTGAGCTACCACAAAGTGTGTACATGTGTTGGTGCTCCAGCTGAAATACCTCAACCTCCCTTAATTTCACTCCTTCTCCTCCTAATGCACCATGAGCTGCTGCTGAGCCACGCCCCTCCAGAGACGCTGAGCAGCAAGCCGAGGGATGGTTCTTCTTATATGAGGTCACAATATGGGGAACATATTCATTGGCCTGCTAATATAAATATAGAAAATAGGAGAAAAAGCAGGAAATGTTTCTTCTTCACACTTTTGTTTTGTTTGTACACAGATATTTTGCATAATAGATTACCTTTTAAAATTTGAACAGAAATGACCCAATATTATAATATCTACCTTTCATTATAGGAAATCCTATTTTTTACTAATCATTGTTAACTGAAGGATAAACTTAGCATCTTATATTTATCTCTTTTTTCATAAAATGTCGTATCTGTGCTAAAAGCCCCTGTTCCATTTCTGCAGCAATAAATCTTACCTCATTATTCACCATCACTTTTTCCACCTTATTCCACTTCTGTAGAACTATATCAGTAAGTGCCTGGAATCCAAGGAGGGGACGGTCACTAAGCTGAGCGATGACGGAGAGAAACTCATCGCTCAGGGACACCCAGGAAAGAACGTCATCGAGGTACGGTCAGATTGTAATATGACGGTATAATAACGATAACGCTGTCAATTTTTGCTGCAGTGTACAATATATTGTATGTTCTGAGATATTAACTATTATAATATTATTATATAATTATTGCAATATTATTCTCATGTTTTGTGCTTTTCTATAGAATAACAGGTATAAACTGTTATATATGTGGAGGCTAAGATTTACATCTTTTAAAGTGTGTTTACTTGTGTGTGTTAATGGTCCAGGTGAATTGCCCTGCAAATAATGCATTTTTCATACCGCAAACATTAATTTAGTATTAAAGACACAACAACGAGTGGTAGAAATGGCTAAATTATGCTAACTTTAAGACATACAGTATTATAGTAATATATGTGATAGTGATTATTGTGATAATGAAGATATAGTGACTTAAAATGTTAAAATGTGGTCTACCAAAAGGTTGAGTAGAATGTTAAAGGATTTTATCCAATTAAAAATGGATTTTTTATTTTCTCTCGCATATTTTGTTTGTTCACACGCAATCCGAATTTCAAACATATTGCATAAAAGTGAGTTTTGAATAATAGGTGCCCTTTAAATTATACATTGTGGAGTCATTTATTTCTACATGCATTAACAACTTTATTATTTAATATTAATTTTTTTGTTACAGTGTATCATGGTATGATATATTTTTGTAACACTATCCACGCCCGATGTAGAGTACAGATGTTTAGAAATGTAGTCATTTATTTGGGTTGCTTTGGTCATGTGATTTGTCTCCAGGCGCATATGGATGCCGTTCATGCCGACTGGAAGGAATATCTCAACCTGCTCATCTGTGAAGAGAATCACCTGAAGAACATGGACGAGTATCACAAGGTAAAGAAAAGGCTAAATGAATAGTGCATCCGTCATAAAAGACAAAAAATACCAAGTCCTGGTGTTAAAGACGGTTTGACAAAAATGTCAGAATTATGGAAATTTTGTTTTGTTTTGTTGTCATGTGCAGTTTCAGAAGGAAGCCAGAGACACTCAGGACCTGCTGAAACGCCTGGATACCGAAATTAACCAGAAGTACAACCCTGACTTTAAAGACCAGTACCAGTTGGAAGGCTTGCTCACGGACATGAACGTAAATACAGTTATTACTACATTGTTATTTATCATTTTACGTTTTGTTTTACGTAGCATGTGCTTGTGGACAAGCAAACAGGTGTAGAGTCTGAAAAGAAGGTTGTGTTTATTTGTCCAGGACCAAGCAAAGGCCATGGATCACTTTGATGATCGCGTGAAAACCCTCCAGAACCGAAGCCTTCAGGTTCTGCCCTTGAAGTACCGCAGGGAGGCGCCGCAAAAACTCGTTCCCGTCGAGGCGCTGTGTGACTTCGACACAGAGGAGGTATTAAACACTCATCCTCTTCTATCCCTTGCTAATCCCTCTTTTATTGGAAACTTTTCCTGGAAGAAGATATTCACGGAAAATCAAAGTGCTCTCAGAGTGGAGCTGTTTAGTTGTAATGTATTTAAATCCTGAAAAAAGGTGAAGGCTTCCAGGTTAAGCAGCGAGACAGCAAGTTAAATCTCACAAGGTTTTAGCGAAATGTATCAGGACTCGTATTAAGACTGGTCTGATTATTATCCCTGGAACGAACAGGGGCAGGTTCAGCGAGGAGCGCGCTACACGCTGCTCAGGAACAACGGGGCCAAATGGGACGTCAAAGACTCAGCCGGACGCACCATGGCAGCCCCCGGAGTGTGTTTCTTCATCCCGCCTACTGACCCGGATTCAGTCGCCATCTCTGAGAAGTGAGTACTCTCTGTTACTGTCTGTGGACATATCATACAGTGTCATATTTACTGAGTGAAGAGTGAAAAAAACAAACATGAAAGGAATGCAAATCCAAAACTAAAATGTACACAGCGTTCACATGTTTGCTTTATTTTTTACAAGGCTAATGGAACCTAGGAAGTAAAGTGAAGTAAGTCTCTGGATCAGCAGAAAGATTGGCAGAGAATGAGACAGGGTTACAATATCATGCAAATAGAGAAATCATAATCAGAAGCAAAAACCAGGAATGATGAATCACTCTCTGCACTTTTGAATGGTTAAACCACACAGAGAGAGAGAGAGAGAGAAGGGTGAACAGGTATTAGTACACGGAAGCAAAAGAGGGTAAACATCAAGCAGGTGAGTGAGAGGGAGGTAATGTCTGGACTGGATTAGATTGTGGATTTATGGATAGTTTTTTCTTTGAAAGATTTTAAATTTGCAGCACATGGGCATAAAAGTTACGACAGTGGCATCATACCTTCAGGGTCAAGGCTTCGAGACGCAACTTTAAGTATGTGTGCATGGAGTTTGCATGTTCTCCCCGTGCTTGGTGGGTTTCCTCTCACAATCCAAAGACATGCAGTTTAGGCTAACTGCCATTTCTGCGTTGCCTGTAGTGTGTGAATGCATGAAGGAATGTGAGTGTGATTGTGTCCTGCAATGGATTGACACCCTGGCCACCTAGTGTCCCAAGTCCCCTGGGACAGTCTCCAGACCTCCAGGATTCCTGTATAGGATAAGCGCTACAGCGGTACCTAGGCATACGGGTCTTTAAGGTGAAATTTCATATTGCGAAATGCATTGTCTCATAGGAAATAATGTAGATGCAGATAATCAGTTCCAGCCACCCAAAAATATTACCAATATTACCAATTTCCAACACTAGAATCATATTTTTCACATATAAAATCAATCAAAACATTTAGAAAAGACACTTAAGGAAATTATTAAATAAATAGACATTAAACCTCATTTAACAAAACTGAAAGCGGCTCCGTTTTCTTCTTGCTACCGTCCTTGCTAACATTTCTTCGGACCCATGGTGCCGTGTCTTCACTAGATCTTAGACCAAATGCAAAAACAACCACACAAAACAATATACTGTAAAAAAAAAAACTCACTTCGCTTGGCTTTCCACTGACGCGAACAAGTTTTGAACGGCCCCCAGACGCACACGCCGGCGCCCCGTTCAGCTCGGTTCGTTCGCTCATATGCTGGAGACAAATTTCTTGCAAAATTTCAGTTCTTAAGGTGAAAATTCTTAAGTTTGTATGCGGAGGTACCACGGTATAGAGAATGAGTAATTACAAATGTACTGTAATCCTGGAACCTTTCATCATGAACCTACTGTAGCTTGCCATGACTTCTGGCTAATTAACCAAATCTCTATGAGTTAACATTGTGGGATAATATTTTGTCTTTTGTCCCGATACAGTCTCGTGAGCCAGCAGAAGGCCAACAAACAGAAGCTGGCGAACAGCAAAACAGCGCTGCAGGCCCGACTGGGTGACCTCAAGAAGGACAACACGGGTGGTGGACAAGGTGTGCTTCAGGGATTCATTCAGATACAGCATACAGTACTGATACTTTAACACTTTCACTGTCACTGCCACAACATTAAAACAGGCTGCCGATTTGTGTTTCCTTCTGCGTATGCAAGCAACAGGATTAGACATTCAGGAAAAAATTCAGTTCAATTTTATTTGTAATTGTTATTGTGGCAAAGCAGCTTTACAGAAATAGAAAATGATGGATATGTTTTAGTAAATAGTAAGTAAAAGAAAAAAAATCTAACTTTTAGCTTGTCCCTGATGAGCCAACCAAGGGCGAAGGTGGCAAGGAGAAACCCCCTGAGATGGCAGTAGGTCGAAACTTTGAGAGGAACCAGACTCAACAGGGAACCCATCCTCATTTGAGTGATAACGGATAGTGTGAACATAATTCAATCAATGTCAATCAGGAATGTTTTCTTTGAGAAGGCACTAGATATAATAGAGTCGATTATTGTATTATAGAATTTAGTTCCAGTAATTAAAAAAAAAACCCAACCTATTTATAAACGGTGGCAAGTCGAAACACAACCTAACAGACTTTGATGCCTGTGGTTTGTGAATATTTTCGTTGTTTCCTCAAGTAGGGAAATAATTTGGAATTCACAATGACAGCAGCTTCACCAGTTCTTTGTGTTTTATTAGTTTAAGTGTCAGGTTAACGTTACTGGTTTGTGTTAACATTACTAATGTATTCTGCATTCGACTGGTTATATATTATTAGACATTGCCTAGTTTTTGCTTCCTGCACGGTAAAAAAATCATATCTTAGCAAGTTAAAGATTCTTAAAGCTACCCAAATATATCTATAATTTCTTAAAATAGGTTCTTAAAAACCCAAATATTGAATTATTAAGTTTGTTTCTAGTCAAATGTTTCTACATTGATATGCAATTTTTTTTATTATTGGCAGAAAACTTTGCTCCTTTCAAGAAGTAAACTAAAACTAGCAAAATTATCTGCATCAAGAAATTTTTTTTTTTGAATTTTTAGAAATAAACTTAATAATCTTCTATTTAAATTGTTGTAATCATATTTTAAGAAAGTGTAGATAAATGTAACTATATTCAAGATATTTTCACTTGCTAAGATATCATTTTTTGTAAAAAACATTTTGATTCTGAATTGCAGTTTATTCTTAGTTCAAAGGATTGCAGCAAATACAAAAATAGCAATACAGTTACAGTGAGTCCCCAACATACGGACAAGTTCCATTCCGAGAGTTTGTTCGTAAGTCCAATAAAGATTGTCTGTGTACTAGGATACTAACACAATTGGCCATACACAGTATATGACAGTACAGTGTTCTTTAGAATCGTGCCGATGGTTGAACGATTCATGAGCGATGTCTGTCATCTTTTCATCTCGCTCAATTCTCTCAATTATTTTCACTTTTGTCTCCACCTTTATTGCTTGCCGTTCTTAGCAGTACCAGTTTCATGACTGTTGCTTCCTGGGATGCACGCTACACGCACGTGACAAATTTCTAAATTTCGCGATTGAACATGGCCAACGCTTTGCTTGTATCTTTGAAAGTTCGTAACTCTAATGTTTGTATGTAAGGGACTTAGTGTAGTGTGTTGTACTTTACTTTTTTTGTGTGTTTAATGTATTTTTAGATGAAGGCTAAACTTTTCTAAACAGCATAAATAGTTTCACACATTTTAAATTCACATTTAAGTTTTCACATCAAACTTTGACCGTTCGATAAACAGAGTAAAAAGTCATCACAAGCTCCATTAAAAGTCATTTTAAAGCCTTTGACCAGAGAGAGCATTACTTAACACCTCTCACAGTCTGCTGTCTGATAATCTCAGACATTTCATTTCATTCAAGTGGTTCTAACTTCTAACATGGCGGTTACAAAGCTTTTTTTTCCACCTGTATGACAGATAAGCAGGAGCTGCAGTGTCGCCAGCTGATGGCCGGACTGGATAAAGTGGTGAACGACCTAGATAAGCAGGAGAAATCCATTTATTCCCAAGTGCGCCCCCCTCTGGAGCAGAGCCGTCCCGTACAGGACAGCGCCGATAGACTGCAGAACCTGAGGGTAAGATATGAGACATTTCTCTTTCACTTTCTCTCTGTCTTTCATTTCAGCACTTTGAATGTGTTACTAACCATTAATATCATTAAGGTATAAAAAAAAAAATCTTCTTACTGACAATAAAAATGTATACTAGGACAAAGTGCCATGAGCTTTTATACATTTACTTGTGAAAAGAAATGTAAGAACTGACATGGCACGCTGTGGCACGATATGCTAAGTTCTCTGCGATTTTTTATTTTTAGGACATTTCCTCCATCGTCCGTAAGATCGAGCCGGAGAAGACGTCCAAAATCCGCGAGGCTGAGACTTTCCTCAAATCCACCCCCAAGTGTGCCAGCGCTCCACAGCTCTCCGCCAAGGTCGACACGACTTTCAACAAATACAGCAAGGTTGATCAGCTGCTCAAGTGTTCAGATGATAAGTATGTGTCTGGGGTTTTTTTTGTTTGTTTGTTTGTTTTTGCATACACTTATGAGAATCTTGTAACTCTGGCAACTCTGAAATGGTGAATAAAATGCTTTCTAATTTATTTCCGTAGACTTCAGAACTCCAACAAGCTGGAGCGTTCGATACAGGAATGCAAAAGCCTGCTCACGCCCTACGAAAGCAGGCTGGCCAGAGAGGAAGTCGCTCCCTCTGACCCAGCCTCCCTGGATAAGGCTCTGCGTGAACTAAATGTAAGACTGTCCTTACAGTTACACACATCTCTTCTACCAACATTTACAGTACTGTGCATGCCCACATTATTTCTACATATGAAATTAAATAAAATGACGTAGATTGCATTAAAGGAACATGAACAAATGTATTAATGCGACAGACTGCGAAGCGACCAAAGTCAGTTAAAAAATTGGTTATGTAACATCGTCAGCAGCGACCTCATTTCCCCTCTCGTCTGTTCCAACCAATCAGCATTCAGCATCACCAGTATACTAATCACCCTCCTGATCATCTGTCATCATCTGGACCTGTTTCTCACTGGCTCATGCCTTAAGTTAGCTGGAAAATATGAAGGGGCCCCTCATGACGTTTGCACAGTGCTGTGAAAAAACTCAGCTTAGTGAAAATACTGTACACACTGAACCACACTATGAAATTTCCTGATTTACAAAGACACATCTTATAACATATTCGGTCCGACACAGGACATGAGCTCGGAGCTGAGGGCGAAGAAATCCATCGTGCCAGACATGGAGAGTAGTCTGAGGACCTCGAAACTCAGCTGTGATAACATGGTGAACAGAGTGCAGGAGCACTGCCCTGACATCGACCGGCAGGAAACCGAAGTTCAGAAACTGTCCAAGCGCTACGACAACATCCTCAGGCAGCTTGACACCAGGTATGTTTGACCGTCATGTCGCAATTAAACATTATCTGTATGTAACAAAAAAAGGGTAATTTTTATTACCTTATATAACACTCATATTCAGGTGCGTTCACACTTGCTATATTTTACTAGTGGTGTAACAGACTGTAGTTTTCCCTGCACAATGTTTGCACAGTCAATACTGTATGTTACTATATATACCATATGATTGTATCACTCTTAACACATGTACATACAAACCCATACCATCATTTACCACTTTTATTATTTATTGTAAATAGGCCACTTGTGCACTTCAAGTTAGATGCTAACTGCAATTCTTTGTACGTGTACTTTGCACAATGACAGTAAAGTTGAATCTAATCTAATCTAATCTAATCTAGTTGACACCTGATTGATATGAATCCCAACGTTATCGCAACTTTAACTATCATATTGCGAAATACAGGTTTATAAAGTCCTGCTTATAGTTGTGCCTTATATTTGCAGAAAACTTGTTTGTTTGTTTTATTGTTTTATTTTCGTTTGCGTAAACTTTCTCCTGCGCACGCACAAATCGTATTTCCACTCGTTCAAACTCTCAATGTCTCGCAGGTTCTTTGGTTCTCAGGGTTGCCAGATCATACTGAACAAATCCTGCTTAGACTCGCCTAGGCTCGAACTCAGATTAAAAACAGCCAGAATAATATCAGCATTATACTGCAAATTAATTATATTTGCACATGCTTTGTTTAGTCTAAGATAATATAAAAAGAAGACCAGTTATTATTATTATTTTACATTACTGAGGAAAAAAAATTATTAACAGAATTAGAATTAGGAAAACAATTAGAATGCGTTCACATCATCATAAGGAGAATCAAAAAGTGCCTCATAGGGCATTTTAATTTAGCAACTGAGTGTTGAATATTTTAGCTTCTATTTAAACATTAAGTGTATTGTTTTAATTAATTGGAATTGTTATATTTGGAATTGGAATATATGTGTGTAGACTAGGGATGCGACGATACCACTTTTTTGGAAAACGAGTACGAGTACGAGTGCTTGCATTTCAGTACTCGCCGATACCGAGTACTTAATAAAAACATGATTTAAATTTACAGAAACAGATGCGGAATTGTTTCGCATGTAATATGGCTCGTTGCGGCGTTAAACTCTCGTGCTTGATTAAATTACTTGTGTTAAATGCGCTACCTTTTGAGCCTCTGGACAATTTCGCTGAGCACAA
>JAQMYL010000008.1:3261769-3278075 GCA_030014365.1 Clarias pachynema | reverse complement strand
GCCCCTGTCCCTGCCTCTCCTTTGCCGACTGTGCCCCTGTCCCTGCCTCTCCTTTGCCGACTGTGCCCCTGTCCCTGCCTCTCCTTTGCCGACTGTGCCCCTGTCCCTGCCTCTCCTTTGCCGACTGTGCCCCTGTCCCTGTCTCTCCTTTGCCGACTGTGCCCCTGGCCCTGTCTCTCCTTTGCCGACTGTGCCCCTGGCCCTGTCTCTCCTTTGCCGACTGTGCCCCTGGCCCTGTCTCACTCTTGCTCTCCGTCCCGTCTCTCTGCCTCTCCTTTGCTCTGCTGTCCCGTCTCTCTTTGTTGCTCTTTTTCTTTCTATCTGTGTCAGTCTCTTGATCTTTGTTTTTTTTGTTTTTTGTTTTCTCTCCTCTCTTGCTCCCTTCTTATCTCTTTGTCTCGCCCAATCTCTCTGTCTTTCTTTCTTTGTGTCTCTTGCTCTGTCTTTCGCTGTCAAGTTACATTTAATTAAATTAAAAAAACTCTTTCTTTCCTTTATCTTTTTATTTCCCTGTCTTTATCTTGCTTTCTTTCTCTCGCTCTGTTTTTTTTTAGATTGTCAGTCCGCCTAAGGATCTGAAGAAGCCAAGAGGCAAAAAATGCTTCTTTGTAAAGTTTTTCGGCACTGAAGATCAGTGAGTACACACTTTTTTTCTTCTTCTTCTCTTCTTTGTAAGTGTGTATTTAAATGAAGCATGTGCTCACAATGTTACACCCCCACTCCACCCCTACCCACACACACACCTTTTTTTTAAGTGCCTGGATAAAGGTTGAACAGCTGAAGCCGTATCACCCCCACAAGGACGAGATGATCAAGATCAACAAGGGCAAGCGCTTCCAGCAGGCTGTCGATGCTGTCGAGGAGTACCTGAAGAAGGCCAAGGGAAAAGAGCAGGTGAGTTCCCACAGACGTGATGATTCAGACATGACCGCCGCGCCCCCTTAGCGTACCCTCTGTGTGGAGAGAGAGAGGGAGATAGCTGTATGTTCTTACGGAGTTTATAGATCAAGAACGGAAGCTTAAATTTCCTCTCGGGAAGCTCGTCACGTCACGTGATACATTTATCCTGATTAGAGAGAAACTTTCATCAGTTGAACTGTTAATCAGGTTAATCTCGTTCAGATTAAAGTCATTCCGATCAGGTCAGACTGAAGTGTTTACACCCTGCATGTTTATTCTGATTGGGCTTTTATTTATTTTTTTGCACCATGGACCAGATTTATGTTCCACAGACCAGCCATCGTACGCTCGTAACACAGCATGATGTATACAGCATACCATGATGCAGGGTTTTCAGTGCTTATCTGGCGATCTCAGGATATTCTGAGGAGGATATTCTCAGGAGCCTCTGGCCTTTCAGGGTTTCAATTCACTTTTAAAAAACAACACGTGATCGTTTTATCTGAGGCCTTCTTGTTAATAATAATAACGAAAAAATTCTAATATCATGGACAAGCACATGAACCGTATTCTAGCAACACGTCCGCTCCTGTTTTTACTCCCTTGAAGCAAATTCCACTGCTGCATGTGCAGATGTTTTAAAACCTTAGCATCAGCTTTATAATATACTCCTATACCTACAAATAAACCTCCTTCTACAGTCTGCGCCCCTGAATGATGTGTTTTGATGAAACAGACTCTGTTCTCTTCGTAATTTTTCCAGGCACACGGCTCGGACGACAAGAACAAATCCGAGAAGGGGCGTAAAGCCGCCGCGAAGCCGATGAAGATCATCGAAGAAGACGACGAGGACGCGTTCAAGGGCGGCTCCTCCGACAAGGTGAGCGGCACGGGAGCGAGCAGGGTTCTAACGTTGCAGGATCGAGAGCCGTGTACGTATGTACGTACTCTCCTCTCCTTCCTGTATCACGTGGGGTTATATCCGCTCACTTTCCTGTTCATTCGCACGTCCTGGCTTGATTGCTGTCTGGTTGTTGCTTCTTCGTGGCTTGAGTGCACGCACAAGGCTTCCTTGTGCACCAGCTGCTTCTTTGCTTCAGGTGCCACGTAAAGAGAAAAAAAAAAAAAAAACAAGAAACACAACTTAAGTATGTGGTAAATGTGTCTCTCTTTCCCTTAAGGAGCAAACTGACTCTGACCCAGAACCGTCCTCTGTGCAGCGGCTGGTGGCTGGAACAGTTGCAGGATTCAAATGGGAGAGCAGTGTAGGTGATAAACTCACACTCTGCCCTGCTTGAGACGCACTCTTCTGCTTTTTCTCTTCTTTAAACCAGGCTGATTAGGGATGCATCAATAACGATACAAGCATTGGGGATTGATCCAATACCATGCTTTTTTTGTTTTGTTTTTTTACACACTTGTAAAAAAATTAAAAAAATAGGAGCGTGAGCAACATCATGGACCTCTAAACGAGTTACACATTTATTAGTAGCAGTAAGAAAACTACAGGCAAGGCTGGGTGAGCATAAGGGTTTACGCTCTTATGTAATATGGTGTTTTTAAGTATCTGACGATTTAACACACTGACAGAAGTGGAGAAAAAAAACATCTCAGTCCTGCTCACACCGCGGTGACCAGCGACTATTTTAAGCACCGATTGATCTATCGATTATTGGATTAATCGAATCACAAATGGCACAATTACTGAAAAGCTTTTATTTAGCTACCAGATTTTTAAAAACATTTAGCTTGAGGTTATTATTTTGCTTGTTAGTTAGCACATGCACAAAACAAAGATGAATACTAATATAAAAAGTCTTTTAATGAATCAAACAGTTTCTTAATTAAAAGTAAAGTTAATTAAAGCTTAAAAATGGCAATTATGGGAGTTAAGTTGGAATGTGTAAAAAAAAATAATAATAAAAAAAAACTGGAGATGAGGGGGCGTGGTCAAGTGGAGGGGGCGTGGTCAAGCACAGTGAAATTTTGAAGAGCTGGAGAGTGAGGTAAGTGATAAAAGGATACATATCTGAGGAGAATATGGCTAATGTACGTGTGTGTGTGAGTAGCTGTGAATTGTAGAGTTTAGACTGAAATGTTTCCACACTCTTGATGGGACTTATTAGTCGAGGACGTCGATGAATTATTGATGCATCCCTAATGCAGGTGCTTGTTCTGACACTTTGGTGGTGACTGTGGCGGTCCTTCTGCTTCCACCACTGTTAAAAATATATATGTACATATATTTATTTTTAAAAAATTATATATATTTATAAACCCCTTAGTACCTGACCCAGCGTACAACTTTGTTCTATCTGTTTATTAGCAAAATGTTTATCTACTGCTTTATTACCTAATGCTTTTATATTAGTGAAAATCATTTATTTTATTTATTTTTTTGTTACACCAGTTTAACTTTTCTTAACTGCGTTTATACACACACACACACACACACACCTTCTTCTTTCAACTTCGCTATACATGTTAAGCTCATGTACTGCATGTAAGTGCAGGTTTTCAGCATTATGGCGACCGTATGATTCTCGTGTACACTGCGTACGTACAGTAATGATGCTGTATGGATTTAAAGGTGGCTTTTTATTTATTTGTGCCCAGCAGATGCACCAATACAATCTGCGCACTGTAACTAAATAAACAGAAACACACACACACACACACACACACACACACACACACACACACACACACACACACAAATACATAAAGCTGTATCAAGCTTTAGTCGAAATTTTTTAAATAAGACAAAAGTAACTAAATAAACAGAAACTGACACACGCGCACAAATTAAACTGTGCCCATTTTTAGTCAGAATTTTTAAGAGGCCTGATCTCTGCAGAACAAAATGTGACATTTTGGGAAGTTGATTTATTATTATTAATAGACAAATAAAAGAAATTGCGTTTTGGAAATAGGAAGCCTTTCGGAAAATGATCTCTTATGCGGAGGACATGAATCGTCATCGTTATCCCTGCTGTAGAATACAACTATACCGGCTGGCCAAAAATTTCAAATATTAAAATGAATAAAAGTCACAGCTGAAGGAGGTTCCTGTAAGAAGAAGAAAAAAAAACACCTTAGGAGATCGCTGAAGTTCCTGAAATTAATTAATAAATAAATAGGAAATCAAAACTGTGAACGGCTTCTCCTTTGTGTCAGCTTGTTGCTATAGAAACGAGGTTAAGCAAAGAATAGAGCAAGGTTTAAATCTTATCCAATCGTGTCCTACATTGTCGAAGGTGTCCGTGTAGCAGCGTGACAAATGTCGACCGCGAGATGTCTCGCATACCATTGCGCTAGCGCTTACAAGTTTTTCTAGTTTTTTTTGTCATTTCACACAGTCGCCCAGAGTCGCTTTATTTACCCTACATCAGAACGCTTCTTGTGTGTGTTTACAGTCTAACGTGTGTGTGTGTGTCGTGTTCTGTTAACCCGAGTGACATTGGTGCATCTGCTGTCTCTGTAGTATGAAAAAGTAATTGCCTCCTCCAAGATGTTTCGCTTAACTTTCCAGGGCGAAAAAGTGTGTGACAGCTCAGGCTCAACAAAAACACATGCGGTATTCAAACTGCCAATGAATAAATTAAACCAGAAAACACCGGCTTTACCGTGGGCGTAGTTAGTCGTTAAACCAGATTCCTGAGTTTTCTTTACGTCTGATTCCGTTCGCGTAGAGTTATTTAACAGTGCACTATAGATCCAAAAGTTTGTGGACGTCTGACCCCCTCCACCCCCACCTATATGATTATTTTTGCCCCCTATAAAAACCTCCACTTGATATTTGGGCGTGATGATCATTCAGCTGCAAGAGCGTTGGTGAGATCAGGCGCAGATGTCGGGATGTCGAGGTCTCTGCACAACACTTAAATTCTTCCAGTCCAACCCTAACACACGGCGTCCTGAATAAGAATAGGAAGAAAAATTTATATAAAATATATCATTTAAAATAGAAAAAAAATACTAAAGAATATAAAATAGAATTGAAAACTGAAGAAAAAAAATTGGGGGGGACGGTTTATAGAATTGAAAACTAAAATGAATGTAAAATAGAATTAAACAGGAGTGAAATTTTTTTTTTAAAAATAGAAAAAGGATTTTAAAAGGAGTTTAAAATATAAAAAGAAAAAAAAACAAATGAATATAAAATATAATTAAAAACAGAAAAAATGAATAAAATATAGAAAAAGCATATAAAATTTAATTTAAAATTGAAAAAAGAAGAAAAAATAAAAAGAATATAAAATGGAGTTTAAAAAAGTCTAAAAAATTTGAAAAGAAAATATTGAGAATGAGAAAATAGAGATTTTGAAGAATTTGTAGTAAAAACATAAACTGGAAATTATGTCATGAAATAAAGTAGAAATTTAAATTGCACTGGATCCTGATTTACAAAATGAAAGCGTAAAAACTGAAAAGTTTTTAAAGTTAAAAGTTCACAGGTTAAAAATGTATGTTGTCGTGGTAGGGGTGCACAAACTTTTGGTCTTATAATCTAGATCCCTAGTCAGTTGGGATCCAGTCATTTTATAGTCACCGATTTGCTTTTATGCTGCTGTTGGAATAAAATGTAGTTTCCAAATTTTTTTTTTTTCAGATAAAAGCGATAAATAAATGATATAAAACAAAGCTCATTATGGTTCTTTAAAATATGCCGCATTAGGTAAAAGTTTGTTAAAAAGTTCTCAAACTCTGCATTATTGCTTGTTAGTAATGTTAAATAAAAAGAAATACTGAAATTAAGTGTTTTTTTTTTTTTTTTTTTTTTTTTTTAAAGATGGGAGGATAAACCCATGTTTTCTATATTACTTATTTATCTTTCTTTTTTTGTTGTTATTATTAACTGTTAAATAATGAACAACTTCTAGGTGGGAAAAAAAAATTTTTGTTTTTATCTCTTGGATATAATTTGATCTTTGCTTTTGTGAAAAACATCTAACAGACCAACATGTCGATTTGCTCTGTTAGATGTTTTTCACAAAAGCAAAGATCAAATTAGAACCAAGAGACAAAAACAAAAAATATTTTATCAGAACATTTGCAGAGTAGAAAAGGTTAAAGGGATTTCCCAGGCCACCTCCCAGCTATACAGGCTGGTGTACTAGCAGAGATTTACAGAATTGGGTCACTCAGTTAAAAGGAATTCAGACTGCTGGTTTAAAAAAAAAAAAAAAAAAAAGTAAAAAAAATCGCAAACAAAACAGCAGGAGGAAATCAAAAGTGTTATGTGCTGTCGAGTAGGCCAGATTTCCTGCGATGCTAATCAGCGAGCAGAGGAAGCACTCGTCTCGGCTCACTGTGCAATCTTGGAGGCAATTACTTTGTCCGTCTAGTTTATCTTAAAAAAAATATGTAATGGAACGGCATCCAATCCGACACACACACACGGCCGTATACAATACACAGTCATACATGAGCAGAGTGTCGGCTCTTCACAGAATAGTTTCCAATCTAACTCTCTTCCATTGTAGCCGGTAAAGGATGACCCGCATTTCCATCACTTTCTGCTCAGCCAGTCTGAGAAGGTAAGAGGATGTGCAGAATGCTTTCAGTCAGCATTTCTTCCTGTCCTCTGTCTCCTGCACTTGACTTGATGTTTCGTTTTTTCACTCCTACAAACGACTTCCTTTGTCTCTTTTCACTGCAGTGTTAGTTAAAGAAGCAAAACAACAAAAGCTCGTAGATCAAGATTTCTCTTTCTTTACTGAGGAATTTTTCACGATTTTATAGACCAATCAAATTTCTCGATTTAGTGCAATCGCATTATTGATCTGTGCAATTATTTAATTGCAAAACTTTGCAATTTATTACAGGTATTATATGCATAGTCAGGAATTTATGTAGAGTTTGTTCAATAATTTAAATATTTGTATATTTTTGTCTTGGGTGAGTAAAATACAGATAGGCAGATGTACTTTTAGTCAGATAGTTTGTGCCATTATGTGCACATGAATAGATTTGAATCCAAAACAGTACATTTAATATTATATTGTTCATCCCTGTTCAGACTGTTCACACATGGTGACATCGAATCCTGTGTCGTGTAACTATTCAGGCTGCTTGAGATGCTCTAAACGCATGGTCTGTTAGAGTAACTAGAATAGAATAAACTAGATTTAAGATGAGAAATTAGGCCATGAAAAGCAGCTTTATGGGTGTTCACACTGCAGCTGAAAGATGGAATCCAGGTTTTGAACGTGACCTGATTTCTGATTCATTAACCTGAACATTAACACAGTGTTTATCTCAAGCTTACTGTATATATTAAGTGTAAGCAACGATGCCCAAGCCCAAGCACCCTGCGCCATTGCCACCCTGGCACACCAGAAAGACAGTGGCCACATGCATTTAAAGGGGACATACCAATAACATTATGATTTAATTTTAGAAAAGAAGGGAATTTTATGTTTATATCTCCAAAAAGCCCCAGATGATATGATTACCCACTTTTCAGCATAAGTTTAAGGCATCGTCACAGCTGACCCGTTTGAGATATAAAAAATCTCTCTGCAATTTTGCATCCTCAATGTATTGAGATCACACTGGCCCGGTTTGTTGGTGATCGTATAAATCCCCTAGGAGGAGTACATCAAAGTTCATTGGGTGCGTTTTGCAAACAACACAAAATAAACAACTTCCCGTTGAGTTGAGCCCATGACATGCAGTGTGAAAGTTGTTCAGCTCAATGAACTCGAAATGTGTATCGGCTTTCGTGTGCATACGTGCAAGTGTATGAGCTATGTAGCAAAATCTTGTGTAAGGGGGACGTGCCACGCCCATGGCCACACTCACGGATCCTAATGACAGCAGATTCCAACCTGTCTGCTGATTTTCATGACTTTTTGAGCATGTTAAGACCCCAAAAAAGCCCCAGGTGCTGGGGGGGGAAGAGTCATCACGTTTAACCCTTTCTTTTGAAATTTCTTTGAACACGCCACAGTTGCTTGTGCGACATCACCTCAAAAGCTCATAGGGTCCATTGCCTCACACTCCTGTCACGGAAATCCTCTTTCTCTCTCTCTCTCTCTCTCTCTCTCTCACACACACTTTATCATTCCTATGACAAATTATGACGGCTGACGGGGAAGATTAATTTAAAGGTAGCTGGAATTCTTGCTGAAACAAACCCGTCTCTGATTTAGGACCGCATAAAAAAAAAAATCAGTACTGTAACGATGCAATTCCAAATTATTTGGCCTCCTTTTGTCTGCAGTGTGAAGGCAGCCTGCGATGCGTTTAATTAAAAATATCGAATTGCCAGTATTAATTAATTAATTTATTTTTTGTCAAAAAAAAATTAATTCCTACAGACATCACACAAGTTTGCCAATAAATCTGATATAGAGAACAGGCTAAGTTAGCGATCGAATCAGAGCTAGGGTGGGTGCAAACGTCTTTTACCGGCATTTTTGTTCAAAAGAAAGCCACGTGTGAAGGCACAGTAACTCCTCAAGGCTGTGAGGACATAAATTCGATTTATACGAATTCCTAAAAACGAAGAATTGTGAAAAAAAAAAATCTGTGTGGGCTGACGTGTTATGCTTTTGTTACAGCTCACAGAGTCTGGAAAATTCCTCCTCACCTCTCGGACATGATGAATGTTTGTTTATGAGATGAACAGTAACGTCATAGATGTTTCTTTACAGCTCAATAATTTATAATCTTTTATTTAAAAAGGCCAGGTTCTTTTGGCCGATGGTTCTTTTGAATCCTGCTGAGTTTCCTCAACGTGCATGAGCGCTTTCCTTTCCAACATAGTTTGATTTTCCCCCCCGACCCTCCCCCCCACTCTGCACACTGCTTTCCCTGCTGCTCCTCACTGCTTCCTGTCTCTTCACTCAGTAGTAGCGATGTGATCTTTAATGATCTGGTTAAAAACAGACGGCCCGTCGGTTGCCTCAAGCTTTTGTTTGGGTTGAACCGAAACAGCGTGCATGTGTGTGAAAGATAAGATTGCAGCGAATAACGCCGGCTTTGTGGCTCTGTGTATCAGACGTGTGCGTGAGTGTGTCGTGCTGACGCAGTTGAATCAGCTTCAGCGATAAGCTTCAGAGGCAACCTACTGACCTGCAAAGAGCAGCGTTAAAATCATTTGTTACAGGCAAGGCAGATGATTTTAACCCCCGTCGTAGCGTAGCGGGGTGTGCAGTCTGTCCGCTGTCCGAGCAACATGTCTGATCAGCTCCTGTCCAACCTCAGATGTCCTTTTGTGTCATAGACATCGTGCATGTCAGATCATTAAACTGAGCACCTCGTTTATCAGTAAGAAACGCTGAAAGTTTGAACGCTGGGGGGAAAAAAACGTTCCTATGAATCCTGTGAGTGCGCAAATTTTCACATATTGTAAACCATAATCGTTTAGCTTTGTAACGCACAAGTGGTGAAGGCTTGTTGAACTTTTCGGAGCGTGGACGTAGTAACAGCGCTCAATTTCACAAATTCAACGCCGCTGTTTTCAAACTCTGCATGTTCCATGTATGAACTGATGACTGAATTAAACCATCAGTATTTTTATTTTTTTTTGTTAGCGACAACCTAGCCAGCTAACTGTCATGACTGATGTACATTTTTCCTCCTCAAACTGTTACTTTGTTCTAAACGAGAATATTAACGGTGAATCATTAATCAATTAATTTTCTTTATTTTAACTTATTTAACTTATTAAAAATTATAGTTTGTTTCGAACTGTATTTCTCACATGTAGCTGTTACGTTATGCACCACAAGAGGGCACACTTGCAGTTCAGTTAATGCACAGAATGTGCAGACCCAATTTTAGTGTCCTCGTTTTTGAATATGGACAAAGAGATGAACTTTTTTTTCTTTTATATATATATATTATAAATATATAAAAATTATTTATTACAAGGCTTTTGTGCAATTGTAACAGTTTGTCTCGTGTAACTAATAATTGTGGTGATGGAAAAAAGTCTTGTGATCAGTTATTAATGATAAATCGATTATTAATTGTTAATGTGTTCCTGAGTGGTCATGTTGATTTGAAGTCACTTTGTAAACCAGAAACTTGTAGTTGAACCAACACGTTACTGAAACTTACCCCATGCAAGTAGGCATTTCAAGTTGTTTTCTTTTGCTTTTTCTGGTCAGAGGTGGGAAATTACGAAGGAAGATGAATCAGCAGTTGTTAAATATGTGGTTCTTTTTTTTTTTTGATGAGGAAATGATGCATCACTCAGTACCAGTTATTTGGTTTCTATCAAAAAGCTTTGACACTCTAGATTAAAAATGCCGCTGAAGTTTTGTCCGTTTCATCTCGAAGCATTATGAGCATCACTAAACGTGTGCTTCACGTCTAATCCTTCTAATTTTTACCTGTTCTGATAATCAGCTTTGTTTTTGGTTGCGCTGAATGATCTGACTATACACAAAAAAAAAACACTGATAATTAAATAAATACAAAACTAATTACGAGCAGTAATAAACAGCACTGATGTGAGGTGACTAGAGCAAGACGTGGTGTTCGTACGGCGGACACGCAACAGTGAAGAATAAATCATGTGATTCGTAACGCTGTGGTAACGTTTCAGTCTGTATGTGACGGGGATGTTTATTTCACAGCCAGCCTCTTCGATGGCGCCTATAAGCAAACGGTTGAAGATTATCGAAGAGGTGAGGCTCTCTCTTTCCTTCCCTTCAGTTCTCTCGAGAATATTCCTGAATGGATTAGATTAATTAGTTGAATGACGTGTTGGTTGAGTGCTATTGTGTTTATTTTATTTATTTATTTATTTTTTTCCCCTCAGGACACCGGCTCTACATCCATTCAGGCTGCAGACAGCACGGCTCTCAACGGCAGCATCACGCCCACGGACAAAAGGTACACGCCGGTCCAACCTTAACATAAAGTTCTCCATGTGACCTGGATGAGACAGAGTGACCTGGGAGGAGTGATCTGTAATACGATGTTTTTTTTAATTAACTTCAGTTTGCGCATGTTCCCAGATTAGCTCTTCCTTTATACAAAGGTACACTATATAGACAAAAGTATTTGACCAAACCTGATATTTATTGATTCAATTAGCTCCAGTGAAGGACAATCTTTATGCTTCAGCGTCGTACCATGACATCTTGGACAATGCTATACTTCACCAAACTTTGTGCAAACAGTTTGTTCTATTTTAACATTACTCATGGTTTGATGTGAAAGAACTTGACTGGTCCGAACATACAGCCCTGTAACCTCAATCCCATTGAGCATCTTTGGGATGAACTGGAACGGAGATTACGAGCCAGGCCTTCTCGTCCAGCATCAGTGCCTGACCTCATAAACGCTCTACAGAATGAATGGGCAGGAATTCCCATGGAAAAACACTCCAAAAAACAGTGGGAGCTGTTATAGCTGCAAAAGGAGACCAACTCCATATCGTTATTGCTGGAGTGGCCACTTTTGTCCATACAGCGTACTACTCAACATCACCCAGTGATGAATTTGCACCATCGCCAATCACAATTCTCGAATCATCTTTAAAAATCCATTTTGTGTAAACACAGAGCTTATTATGGAGACTATGTTGTACCCTTGTATAGAGGAAGAAGAGGTACTCTACCAACATGTTCAGTTTGTACAACCCATGTCTGTTAATTTAAAAAAAAAAAAGTTATACCTACTTTTGCATTATTTTCCATAAAGCTCACTTTCTTTTTGCCTCGTCTGATTAAAAAGATTAAACTTGTATTTTTTTTTTCCCTTCTTCTTCCGTCGTCTTTATTTTTCTCTCTAACAGGATAGGCTTCCTCGGGCTTGGACTGATGGGCAGCGGGATTGTCTCGAACCTGCTAAAGATGGGCCACGTTGTGACCGTGTGGAATCGCACAGCAGAAAAAGTAAAGTTACAAAAAATATATATATTTTGGTTTCTTTTTGAAAGAAATTAACAAAAACAGTAAGCAGTTGAGTGATGTGATGAAGCAAAGTTCCTGTACCCAATCAGTTCTTGTTCAAGTCTAAAAAAAAAAACATCGGTTTTGAGCGGTCAGACAGTCATTAAAAAAAAATGCCCATTAAATGTTTCACATTAGGGTGAAAAAATCTAAATAGTCACTACAGGGAGGTCATGTGAATGTAGCCAAAATGTCAAGAACTTGTCTGTATCCCTACTGAGTCTGTGGGGTTTTTTAAATTTATTTTTATTGCTTAATATTTTAAGTAAGGTTTAAATAAAAATTTCAAAAGTTAATTGTTTCTAAATAAGCATAAATACTTATCACTAAATCTTAAATTTGAATTGTCTCTGCTTCAGAAATAAGTTCCAGGATCTTTTAGTGTAGTACACGTCCTGTTTCCTGCAGCAGTATGTCTCGGATATTCCTTCATCATCATCATCATCATGTTGTTCTTTCCTGCAGTGCGACTTGTTCATCCAGGAAGGCGCCAGGTTAGGACGAACGCCAGCTGAGGTCGTGTCCATGTGTGACATCACTTTCTCCTGCGTCTCCGACCCGAAAGCTGCCAGAGATGTAGGTGGACATGTGACCTAGAACTCTGTAACCATGTTTTTTTTTTGTTTTTTTTTTTTCTTTCTTTTTCTTTTTTCATGGTTAATCATGATTACATTTCTGAAAGAAAACATCTACTTGTAGCTTGCTTTAAGGCAGATAACATCGATATGGGCTTTCAGAGTCGCTAAAAATTTTTTTTAACCTTTTCCTCAGGGACGTGATCTAATGATGAAAGGCTGATTTTTTTTTTTTTTTTTTTTTTTTTTTTTTTTTTAGTTAAATTTTGTAATTTATTATAATTTTAAATTGATATAATAAACAGGCACTCAGAGGTTTAATTAAAGAGAAAAAATTTATTTTTATTTTTCATACTAATTAATGAAATGGTTATTATTCAGTAGTAGTAGTAGTAATAATAATAATAACAGGGTCCTCCGCACCCTATAGTGCTTGGGCCCTAAAAAATAATAATGATAAAAAATATAAACATTAGCCAATTAAACATGCTGACATTATTCTGAATATCTTTTGAGGGTATGTTGGAAATGTATTAAACCATAAATGTAAGAAATATTGCCTATTTAAAAATTATGCACCATTTCCATTTATAAACATTTCCACTTTTTCAGTTAAAAAAAACAAATTTGCAAAAGTATCTGATCTCTCTTTTTCTATCTCTCTCTTTCTCTCCATTATCCGTTCTGACTCATTTTTTTCCTTTCTTCTGAAATAGCTGGAGTATCAGTTCAGTGCCATCACACTTTAAAAAATTTTTGTTATAAAATTTTCAATATAAAATAAATGTAACAATTTTTTTTTAAATAATTACAATAATTTGTCTTCATGTTATGACTTGTCAGTTTTCTTTCTTCCCCCTAATGCTGTCCTTTTTTTCTTATTCTTTTCTTCATTATTTTATTCCAGCTGGTTCTCGGCCCCAGCGGCGTGCTGCAGGGAATTAGACCTGGAAAGTGTTACGTGGAGATGTCAACTGTGGATCCTGAGACCATTACAGAGCTCTCACAGGTACCTTTCTGTGACACAAAGCTTGTAGGAGTTTATACTTAGCCTAGTATATACACACAAACACACACACGGCAAAGAAGGAACTGAGGAAACACCCTGATGTGAGGAAGGAGGCGGGTGAATGTGCTGATGTTCAGAGGAAGTGGCGGAACTGAGCAGCGAGAGGTTATTCTAGGGCACTTCACAGTTTGGGCGTTAAGTATTTCACTGGCCAGCATGTACATAAGTGTGTGTGTCCGAGTGTAGGGTGAAAGAAAGCGTTGTTGTGTGTGTAAGAGCTTATCTGTCACTGTCTCTCTCTCTGTCTCTCTCTCTCTCTCTCTCTCTCTCTCTCTCTCTGACCCCACCCCCTGACGTGCATATATTTTCATAACTGAATAAGGCAAAAGTGAACAAATCCAAAGTGTACACACACACACACACACACACACACACACACACATGCATTCAACATCTCAACATCGTGTGTCACTTGGATACAAATCATGATGTCACACACTGATGATGTTGTTTTTTTAATCTGAGATTTAATTTAAGCAAGCTTTTAAACAGAAATCGATTTTACTCGAGGTTTAGTCTTGAGCTCGGCTTCTTGTCCATGCAGTGTTTGTGTTCTTCACGTTTGTGTGGATTTCTTCCAACTAAGGGCAGAAATGTACTCGCTGATAAATCATGCGCTCCACCGGCAACGTCATGAGCGTGGTTGTTCACGTACCATGCATGTTACCGGAGGATTCCAGTAGGGGGCACACCAGAAAATTCAATTAGACGGTTTTGCATGAATGTGTTTGTCTGTCTGGTGGTGTGGGATGGATAGCAGTGTGTATTCCCACCTCGTGTGTGTACAGTGTCCCCAGGATTTGTCTCAAAAGAGGTTTTTGGGGAGGATCGAAGGGGGGAAAAATGCTCACTGTTACCAGTAGAGGGTGCTGTTGTGCAATAGGTTTAAATCATACTGAAATGAGCAAAAGATTATAAATCAGTACTGTGCTGGTGTGTTTCCAGTTAGCAGATTAAGCAGATTAATGTGAGGTCATTGAGATATAAAGTGTGTGAGATGTAGAATTAGAAGTAAAAGATTAACACGAATTAAAGTAACTAATGTTTCTGAAGAAATGTGTCATAAATAAAGGTGTGGAGGTCTGTTAAAGTTTTTAATTGTTTCTTTTTCTTTTTTTTTTTTTTTAACTCAATTCAGAGATGCTCTTTAATAATTAAATTGGTGTCTAGCCTCTGTGCCAGTGTGCATCTGGACTTCAGTTGCTCTACTCTGATTTTTTTGTAAAAAAAATTTAAGGTGATCACGTCCAGAGGAGGCCGGTTCCTGGAAGCTCCGGTTTCAGGCAGCCAGCAGCTTTCCAACGACGGCATGTTGGTCATCGTCGCAGCGGGAGATCGGAGTGTTTACGAAGACTGCAGCAGCTGCTTCCAGGCGATGGGCAAAACATCGTTCTTTTTAGGTACCCCACACACACACACAGAGATCTCGAAATGGAGACTCATTATGATTATGACGGTGATTTTTAAAAAAAAATGAAAATCTGTTTGGGAAGTCATCTTGAAAGTCATTTGTTTTTAAATTGTCTTAAATTACGACACCGTCTCTTTTCATTGGCAATCAAATGCCAGACGATTTCCTAGGAAGTGGGCGGAGTTTAGTTTGCTCCAGTGACTTCATAGTCTGGCTTGTTTTGCTGTATGACTAATTAACGGTAATGATGTGTGTGTTTTTAGGAGAGGCGGGCAACGCGGCAAGGATGATGCTGATCCTCAACATGGTGCAGGGCAGTTTCATGGCCACCATCGCAGAGGGGCTGACCCTCGCTCAGGCTACTGGCCAATCACAGCAGACCTTCCTGGACATCTTATGTCAGGGGCAGATGGCCAGCACGTTCGTGGACCAGAAATGCCAAAGTGAGTGATTTCTGAATCTCCAGCCGGGTGACGGGACACATCACACAGTTGACTGACCGAGCTTGGCGATTTGTTCGATGAGTGAGACTTGGCTACAGGCTTTAAAATGTGTTTTAAATAGATAAAAGATTTGAGAGGTATCGAAATTTGCTTGTAGGAGGAGTGCTTTTTCCTTGTTGCTTTTGCACCACTAGGGGGCAGTGTGTGACCTGGAAATGGAATACATCCTTACAAAGAATGACACTTATAAATGAAGTCGCTACAATTAAGACTTAGAATTTATAGTTTTAGAAGGTAAAGTATTTATTTATTTATATATTTTTCCCCCCCCAGCTGTATGTGAAGATAACATTGGTTTAAATAAATAAATGAACTCAAAAAAAAAAGACTAAAGATCACGCACTGGTCAGTTTCCTTACGATTTAATATTTGTTTTAGACCCTAAGTTTTAACTTGTATGCGTTATCAGAAATCTACGATATCTTAGTCTTTTCTTAATACGTTATTCTTACTAGAAAACGAAAAGTATGTAAAATCGTACCACTCGTGCACTCTATCAGCACCAAAGAGCTGACCAGCTGTAGTTCCTGTAAGCCCTGGACTCCTCCCTCAGTCCACCATCTACAGAAGGACATGGTGGTCCATTATATCTAGCCTTTTAATTTTCAAGCTAAGTCTTTTAATTCAGATCTTCATTTACATCCATCCTCTTCATAATATAAGGATTGCATTCTAACAAGTATTGTGATTTCACTCTTAGGATATTATCTAAACTCGCATGGTACAGACTAGGGCTGCACGATATTAGGAAAATATGCGATATTGTTGTTGAATATTGCGATAACGATATTTCTTGCGATATAACATTTCCCTAGAGAAATGCATTTATTATTATTATTATTGCCAATTTTTTTTAAATTATTTATTTATATGTAATGATCATACTAAAATAAACAGGTAATAGATATTCGTCTGATGTAATTAAATCTAAT
>JAQMYL010000008.1:3249319-3261669 GCA_030014365.1 Clarias pachynema | reverse complement strand
GTCGCGAACCAGGAAGTATAAGAGGAGTAAACAAACCACCGCATACAGTAGAGCTCAGTCACTGAGTTCGCGCATGTCAGTTCAGATTGTTTACTTTCTGATTCGAGTGTGTGTTTATCGGACGCGGGTTAAATTTGTGTTTTTCCCTTGCTCCCCGTCCACGCTACAAAGGGCTAACGGTTAATCGCTAAGTCTTCTGATCATCCCGGGTTAGTTCGCGACAGAATTAAGTATAAAGATATATATATATATATATAAAAGATATAAGCGGGTATAAACATAGTAAGGGCCCATATGATTGGTCAAATTTGGACACACAAATGCTTGGCACATAAATTATTTCGTTATCGTGTATACCATTATCGCGATAACGATGTTTTTTCGATATATCGTGCAGCCTTAGTACAGACTTCTCCTTGCTGATTGGTCAGATATTCAGACGCCTGACAGCAGGATTTATAAACCGTTATAGTTTGTGTAGCAGCGGCTCGTTCATTGGCGATTAAAAGACGCGTGGGATGTTTGTTCAGCATTTATGGAAGGAGTCTCCAGTGTCAGAGCTGGGTAACACTCCAAAGTCAAGGCTGTAACTTGATGTTTTTTTTTCCTGATGTCTTCAGGTCCGAGGCGTTCACGCAGAACCAATCGCCGTGACCTTGATTCATGTTTTATAACAGAATGTTTTATCTTTGTTGTACAATTCGAGAACAGATTCTCGGCACGTGCTGAAGCATTCAGTTTCTTAAAAAATAATAAAATTCTGATTTGTTTTGTTTTTGTGTTTCAGATATTTTACAGGGCAACTTCAAACCAGATTATTACCTAAAACACATTCAGAAAGATTTAAGATTAGCAATTTCCATGGGAGACTCTGTTAATCACCCTACACCGATGGCGGCGGCCGCAAACGAGGTAAGCGTGTCTCTCTCTTTGTGTGTGTGTTCATATTAATAATAATAATCAGGCGATTTAAATCAACACAAATCAACTTTTATAGAGAAAACCGACCTGCAGATAAACATTTTATTACATATATATTTTCTTCAACTTTGTGTGTGGTGTTAATCTGGCTCTCACAAGTCTTCACACCAGTCCCATGTCCGTGTGTGTGTGTGTGTGTGGTCTGAGGTTCAGTTCCACACTCCAATTTACTTCCTACACGGAGTTAATTCGCATTTCCTGTTTGAAACCCCAGTTTATTTATTTACCCTCCAGGTTATTGTTCTCAGAGTTCCACACTGATTAGAGCGTTAGTTAATTTGTCTTTAACTAGTTAGAAGATACACCGGTCAGTGACGTGGTGCGTCCTATAACGGACTGTAGTTTGTAGCAGGATAAAAAAAAAAAACATGCCGGATAGACAAGCCACGCCCACAAGTAACCGGTGTCAATACTCAAGAATCACTGGCTCACTCGGATTTAATATTTTTTAGCATTCGTGCATCATTGATGTTTTATATTTTCATTACTGGCTCCCTGTGCATAACATCAATTGGCCTCTAGTCATCATTGTAAAGTGGTAGTAATAATTTTGGCTCTTTAACAGCATTAGTTAGCTGTAATTGTACTACATATGAGGAAACAAATATAAAATATATATTTAGAAAATAATTTGTGTGGACGTAAGATGAGTAATAGAAGTTTTCTGTTTGTTCACGCATCATGTAAAAATTACTGAAGGGATTTTAATGGGGTTTTCACAGGTGTATTTGGCTGAGTTCGAAGTAACATATAGACTTTGTTTTATCACAATCGGTCCACGGGAAGAGAAGATATACTACTTCGAAATTTCAATGAAAAACGCTCTTATAATCATTAACAAATCAACTTTTTAAAAAAAATTAGTTAATCTCAAAATTCAACAGATGGCGCTGTACATTTTTTAGTATGCACTTGTGAGTGTGCAATTAAATTCCACGTGAACGAAGTCTCGGGAATAATGAATAAATAAAAATCAGAAATTTAAACAAGTGGAAAGAAACACAAAATACAACTACATCAAAATAAGTATACAATCTAACACAAGTACAAATACTTTAAGCAATTAAAAACACTGAGCGCACGCACACGCACACCCGGCAGCAGAGAAGTCTGTAACATTATGATAAATTAAAATAAGTTAAACGTTTATTAATGGCACAGGCTCTCTGAGATTTAATGACGCTGTCGAAGTTGAATGAACCATGTGGATCTTGAACTGTGTGTGTGTGTGTGTGTGTGTGTGTTCATTCCTGCAGGTGTATAAGAGAGCGAAGGCGCTGGACCAGTCGGACAACGACATGTCTGCAGTCTACAGAGCTTATATTCACTAATCCCTGAAGATGTGCTTGAATTTCTGGACCACAATCCCCCTCTCCCTCCATTTTCCTCCTTTCAGTTTGTGTGTGTGTGTGTTTTTGTTCCCCCTCACGGCCTCCTGTCCTCCTCTGAGCGTTGCACTGACCGAGTTGTGCTCTCCTCTGCAGGAGGGGGTTTTATGATGCAGGATGGAGCTTAGAGGCGTGTGTGTGCACGTTTTTGTGTGTGTGGATCTGATTTGATCTACAGCAGCAGATTTTATTTCAGGACGCACCGATTTTATCTTTTTTTTTTTTCTCTCTCTTCTTCCAACACCACACACGTCGCAGGACTGAGTTTCTGACTCTGCTTTTATTTAAGACAGTTTTTAAAAGTTTTGAGACGACGTCCCGTCCGCTAGCTAACAAGAGTTTCTTTTTCTTATCAGCCATTTTTGTCTCGCTGCGTTTTAAACCTCGTCAGGGTGTGTGTGAAGAACCGGATGTGGTTGCAGGTTTACAGGAAAACTAATTCGTTACAGTGAGACACACTGCGTGGATCACCGCGTTTGGTCCTAATCTATCTCTCTCTCTCTCTCTCTCTCTCTCTCTCTCTCAGACCCTCATCATAACCCGGCGCTCCGTTCGACTAAAAGCTGTAGCTCGTAATTTCCGACTTTAGGCGCTTAAATGCGTGTGAAGTCAAATCAACTTGGCTGCCCACGACGTCCACAGAAACCAAAGCAACACTTGCTACACACCCAAACACACAAGTATTTACTTTAGATCGATCAAAAACACAGATGAATTCGCTTATTAATCCTGATGGGCCGAAGAAAAAAAATCTACAGCACTTTAGCTTTCTAGGATTTTGGTAACTAAAAGAAAAATAAATAAATAAAAATGTTTTTAAGTGTTACAGTTTTAGCAAGCCGAATCTGTCTGTAGTTTTTATTGATTGATGTGTGTGTGTGTTTTTGTTCAACAGTTCAAGTCATTCAAAGCTAAAATCAGCGCTGCGCTTTAGAAGTTTTAACTCTTGACGTGGCCATTTTTCTTTCGACGTCGAGTTCCTGAGGAGCTGAGAGAATCTGAGTTTAAAACCATTATTTAAGATGTGTGTGTGTGTGATCAAATCGGTGCGTCCTTCATTTTATTTCCCCCACAATATATATTCCTCAAAAAAAAAAATCTAAATTAAGGGAACACTTGGACTCATGTTTCCTTAGACCAGGACTAATTGTTTCCTTAATATATTTTTTTTGAGTAGTATATAAAACTTTTTTTTTTTTTTTTGACATCCTGCTTTGTTTCCCAGTCGAATCGTCCAGAACGGCGCAGGCTACAGGAGCATGAAGACGACGCCACTGCATTGCCTTAATATCCTTAAACCCCGCCCTACCCACATAAATGATGTATTTATTTATTTTAAATCTTTGAGATTCTCCAGACTAAAGTTTGGCCCGGGCAGTGAGGTTTAGATCGCTGATTCGAATCTGCCTTAGAAAGGAAATGTGGTGATTTTTTGTTTTTTTCCCTCTCTCTCTCTTCCTCGAGGCTTGTATTAATCTCGTGTCTGATATCCAAATGGTTTCTTTCACAGAAGATGTTTTGTTTGTTTTTTTACATTTTTTGCAGATGTGTAAGCTAAGCTGTGGATAGAGATGAAGAAAATGTTCGGTTTGAGTTTTAGGTGATTGGGGGAGGGGGGTGAAGTTTTGGGGTTGGAGTTTTTGTTTTTGTCTCTTTCGAGGCGAGGTCAGGTCACTAATCGAGTTGTTTGATTTTGTCTGAGACACACTGGTCGTACTGATAGGATTTAAATGTGGCGATCTGTTTGTTTTAAGTTTAATCAGCATAGAGGTTAAGCACGTCTGTGTTCATGGAGAAGTTTTGTAATCAATGTTTTATCCATAAGTTATAGTTATTTTGGTTTTTTGGTCATTGGTTTTAAAGTCTTAGCAAACTGACAGACAGGAAGTGAGTGAGCGTTTGACCCTAATGTTGGAAGTACAGTATTTCTTTTAAATAATAATAAAAAAACAGATGGGCTTATTATTGTTGGAGTAAAAGAGAGATGTTGGCGCTCACTGGGTTTCACAGGTTCCTTATCACAATATAACAACCCGCTTTGAGTTCTCACCCCGCACAACAGATTTAATGTGCGTCTTTAACCTTAGCACCGGCTTTGTTTTTGGCTTTATTTCCTGTTTGATTTGTTGTCTTTCTAATGACGTTGTATAAAACAAAAAAAAAATTGATTTTTGTTCTTTTTGCTGAAATGAAGGTGATGGCAGATTTGGAAAAAATATTTATAATTTCTTGTAAATGTGAAAGTCACATTTTATTGTGCAGTCCACTGAATCCTTCTCCGAATAAACAAAGCATTGTCCAGTTTAACTGTTGGCTTGTTACATTAAAGCTGTCTACACAAAGTAAATTTTTACTTTTCTGATGTTTAAACATAAATAATCCTAAGATTAATTCTAGAGCAACTATTCCTAAAAAAAAAATGCCACTTTCATCATCCAGGATAAAAAGACACAGGATTTCAATTCTGGTTTCTTTTGTAATGTGCAAAGCAGTTTTTAGAAAATCAAGAAGATGGACATTTTATATTTAACAATTTGTACTTAAATTTAAAGCAGTACCTTCATAACTGATTAAATTTAAGATTTTATAAACAGTTGTCTGCCAGGATGAGTGAGAAATCAATCAATTCCTCAAGCATACAAGTACTTATTAATTTATTTACACAATTTAAAATACACAAATACAGTGGCAATACAAATGAAGAGGGGGAAAAAAAAATAAAATAACCTTCCCAAGCAGGAAGATTCCCATCATTCCATCGGATTACAGCACAGTGTGGTGATTGTGTTGGTGATCAAATCAGGCAGATGGAGGGGAAGAAAAGAAACAAAAAAAAAACAGAATTGCTCGATTCCAGTGTGCTCTCAGGCGCACAGGAGCCGCTTGTGATAAGTTTTAGTGAAGAAAGAGACTTAATTTTTGGAGAGAAGAGAAGAAAAAGGAAAAAAAAAAAAAACACAAAGTCCTTACCATCCCTCTAAACACTACAGTCTGACCCACTCACTAAAGTCACACATACACACAGAGACAGATGAGATGAGACTACAAGGGGGGAGGGGGGGATGGTACCTTGCGATCAACTACACGTCCTATATACATGACAACGGAGTGAAAGGTTCCTCAGCACTACATCCTCCCTCACTCACACACATACACACTACAGAAATGCCTAAACACTCGACTACGCTGAAGAACCTGCCGCTTTTCTTTCTACAGCTCTCTGAGCACCGCCCATGATTTCACCTAAAAGCCCGGGAAGCATTTAACTCAAACGTTTAAAAAGAAGTTTTATTATTTTGAATTAAAGGGTGTGGATGACATCGTCTCTCAAAGACCATCATTATTATTATCCAATCCCTGGACTCTTGCATCATGAAACCCCAAATCAACATGCTATTGTCTTTTTACACAAACGCACAACGTGGACACGAAATCCCAAACCTCACACGTTCTGTGATCGAAAAAGAAGAGTTTTTTTTTTTTAAACAAATTTTAAAAAGGATAGAGAGCAGCAACGTGAACTTCACAGCTTCTGGGAATGCAAGGGGAGGGAAAAAAAAAAAAAAAAAATACGACGTGAACACTAAAATCGTCAAAGAATTCCGGTGCAACTGCGATCTGATCGTTTTTTATTATTTTATTCCCGCCTCCAAACAAAGAGCAAATGTCAAAAACACTGGTTATTCTCCACGACAGGTCTGATCTAAATGTCAAAAAACGTGAAAATCAACGAACAGCTTGGATTTTGCACGAAAAAAAAATTAAACACAAAAAAACTACACATCCTTATCAAACGACTGCTATCTTGTTTTCTACTCTCCGTTTTCAATCACCTGATTTTTTTTTTTTCTTTTTGTGAGAACTTCTCAAAGATTAGCTCCCATGAATCAGCACACCTGCAGCTGGTGAAAACTGAGTTTAATCTTCGTTAATAAACAAGAAGGGGAAGGAAAAAAAAAAGTAAGGTATTTAAAAAATAATAAAAAATTAAAATTAAAAAAATCAAACAGGTCAGAGAAACACAAGATCAATGGCTATCAGTAAGTACAGCTCCGTCTGAAGCCGAGTGAAGGATTTTTTATTTTGTTTTGCTTTTTTTGCGCTGTTTGTGATGGCTCCGCCCACCACACATGACTGACAGGCAGAGAAAAGTCATTAACCCTTCCCCCTTGTGTGAAAGCCCCGCCCACTTCCGAGGTCTTCGTAGATCGGAGAGGAGAAGCACGCGGAGACGACGTGCCTCGGCTGTTCGATTCGAGTTCCAGTGTGGCTGTGTGAGAACGTGTGTGTGTCGGAGAGAGAGAGAGAGAGAGAATGTGTGCGTGTGTGAGAGAGAGTGAGTGACAGTGTGTGTGTGTGTGTTTTGTCTCCATCTCCCTCGGCGATAAGTTTTGTGTTAGTGTGTTGAGAAAATAAAAAGTCGAGTCTGTGTGTGGCTTTGATTTGCTCGGGGTGACTGCGGCTGCGCAGACGCTCATCGAGGAACAGCAGACTGCAGGCCGCTCGGAGTGACGCGGGACAGAGCCTGATGGAACACAAACACACAGTCGGGATTACTGTAGGAACACGTGCACAGAAATTTCAGCATGTGCGCAGACAGACAAGGATGAAAACTTTTTTTTTTTAATCCGAAAATTGTTTATAATTTTTTAACCCCGAAGTGTTGTACGTCCGCAGTTTTAATTCTATCGGCAAGAGAAAAAGAAGGAGAGACAAAGAAAGTGAGTGAGAAGTCCTGACAGAAGTCCTGACAGAGAGAGAGAGACAGACACACACACAGGAACAGAGACCGAACTAGAAAGACACAAAGAACTAGACGAGAGAGAACGACAGAATTAACATAGGTGACAGAATGAATTAGAAAGATAGGATTTAAGAACAACAGATCATTAGAAAGGAGAGAGAGAAAGAGAGAGAGTGCTAGAGATGAAGTGATGAAGCAATGTAACAGGAAAGAAACTAAACCAACAATCGTATCTCATCAACATGGATCTTGTAGTATCGAGACTTGTGCAAGTCTGCTCCGTGTCTGCTCGCGCGCATGCAAAACACTGAGATTGAGAGAGACTGAGGTGTGCGGTGTTCACACTTATCACTAAACTTTTTACACTCCGCACACAGATCTGAGTGAGGCTACAAAATCAATGGGTTTTAAAACACACAGGTCCCGTTTCACACGTCTGTGATTAATTTAAGAGACTGTAGTACTCCGTGTGTGTGTACGGGCGAAACACATCACTGCTTGTTAACATCTGGAGCTGTTAAAAAAAATATTTGGAAAAAAAAAAAAAAAAGAAAGTGAAAAGACCATGCTATTTTGTTTGCACCGGTGTCCCTCCTCAAGAGGGAGAGGAGAAGACACTCCTGAGAGCAAGCAATAACGAGGCACCTTTCCACCAGAGTCTGAAGGAAAGGCAGAGTTCCTGGAGGAGTTCCTGTTCTATTGAACACGCGGAGACGCACTCAGGAACTCGGCCGTCCTGATTTCAGCCAATCAGGTGGGTCTGTAGAACAGGAGCTCCTCTGGAGCAGGAAGCAGGAAGTGAAGTGGTGGAAAGGAGCTTCATCACGTCATCTCGCGTTTCTCCCGGGGGACACGTTTACACACAAGAAAAAACTCAATGCTAAAATCAGCCACTTATTCAACTTCTACACAACAGCCAAACATGAAGCAGGACGCGCCAGCAGCAGGGAAGAAGAAATAGTCTGCATGCACACTACATACACACCACACAGTACACACTGCATGCCAGAGACAGACCAGGAGCCTCGTTTATGCGTAAATGGGAGACAAACAGATTTTTTTTCTTCTTCTCCCAAAACGTGGCTAACAATTCAGGTCGTAGATAAATATTTTCAAACCGCTGTTCACTCGTCAAATCCAGCTGTTGGTTATCGGTGTAAACGAGCGAGTGATGAGAAGATGAACTGGCTGCAGACATATCGAAAATGACGGCATCCTTTCATCTCAAGTCCTCGTGCACGCGTGCGTGTAGATCTGCGATGTTACGGGTCTGACGAAACCGCAATTTAGTTAAAAACCCTAAATAACTACGAAAGTCGAAGGTTATGACTTGAAACCTGAAGGGTGAGCGATAGAACATCACAATTTTTTAAACGAAATGTAGAACAACAAATACAGTACTGTGCAAAAGTATTGACCCACAGTACTGTATGTTATTGTCAGTAAACGATCAGTAATATTTACCAAAGAAAAACATGAATAAGAGGTTAACGGTTCTATACTTAACTATTTAACTTAAAGATTTGGTACAAAATGTAACAAGACTGTTAACAGTCTTCAAAGATTAAAATTGATTTTATAACATAACATTCTTCTTGGTTAAAACATTTTAAAGCTGAATAAGACCTAATATGTTCCTATAAACCCCATCGGTTTATAAACAAGGCCCCAGGTTTTCGGTCGGCTCAAGCACAGGGTCAGTGAAGCTGAGGCCACTTTTAATTTCCGTACCTGCGTGCTCGTGTGCGCACACACCCCGATCACACAAGTGTGGAATTAAAAGGAAAAAGCATCCGCCCTCGAGCAGCTCAGCAGGGTTGTAGGCGGTTAAAGCAGCGCCGAGTGGTGTGAGGAAAAGATGGGGCGGGGGGGAAAAAATAAAAACGGCTTAGACCTTACCCTTCACTTCACAACACAAATGCACAACAGTTCATTTGGATTTGTTTCTTTTTTTACACAGAGGCTCTGTGAAGTTCCCTGATAATAAATAAAACTCCAGATGGACACGTTTCTGCAGTGAGAATAAGATATTAATATCACTGGAAGGATTCAGATCCCTGTGGGAACTAAAGTCCATGTAAACCTCTGATTAACTTACTGTTCCCACGCTGTTAGTATCCCAAGCAATGCTTTAGATTATGTTTGTGGGTTTTATTTTTTCTTCCTCCCAAGTTAGCACAAATCACTGAATGAACATCCTGTTTAAAGTTCCTGCTTAACTGCACTGATACAAAATGATATTTCTTTATTATAGTACAGAATCGCACATCATCTCTCCGGCTTGAACCAAAAATCAATCTTTATCAAAAAATCTTTATCAATCTTCTATCAAAAGGAAGTCGGCTCGTGAAGGGGACCCTGAGATCATTTCGGAAATGAGGAGCTGAAAGGTGATTTTACTTTCACATACTTTGTGTTACTGTTTATGTGGGAAAAATAAGAGAACTGACATCTATCAAATCATCCATGATCTATATATGATGTGGGCGTGTGTACGGGCAGGCGTGCGACTCTGCAGGACGTTTTGTTCGCAGTGTAGCTTTAACTTAGTACTGTAGAGAGAACAAAGTGACTGTAGAGGAAAACACGGCTTGTGATGGTGAATTATTACCGTATTTACCCTACAGTACTGATACCAAATAAATAGACCAAAGTAAACGCACTTGCATGAATTACAGAACATATTGGGCCAACATCAGTATTTTACATTCTAGCACTGCGTGAGACGAAGCAGTACAGTACTGTACAGTATAAAGGTTTACACCTTTACATTTTTTTAAAAAAAATTTAAGGGTGCTGTATTAGGCGGAGTTTGAAATGAGATTAAAGTGGTTTGGGAGCATATTTAGGGTTTTAGACTATTAAAAAAAAAGGCTTTTTTTAACCGTTAATTCCCCCAAAAAAGAGGGTCAACAGTGTAGAACAAACCGACAACAAAAATATCTCGTTCTTTCCTCTCTTTTCCATTAGAGAAGACTTGTACAAACTTAAATTGTTTAAAATAGAGACAATAAACCTAACATTTACGGGAATATTACAGCTAGCAGATTATCTATCGAGTAACCCGCCTTAGAGGGAAATGTATTAAAAGCCTCTTTTTTTTTCCCCCACCACAGTATGATAGATTATGAAAAAAATATAAATTATATACATAAAAAAAAAATAATAATTAAAATAGAAGTGCTAGGATTATACAGCGTGAGGGGGCGGGGCAGGAAGTGTCTTATCTAGTGCAGGAAAACACAGCCACACAAAATGGCAGCCGACTGTCACTCACCTGCTGCTGCCTCTCTACTTGCCGTGGAGATCGAAAGGAATGCTATTCTGAAGTGGGCGTGGTCGAAAGAGGAGCATGATGAAGAGGAGGGGGGGGGAGGGGGGGATTTGAGGATGTAAAGAAAAACAACGGCAAGCACGTTACAACAGTGCTTTTGGTGGGAAACGGGAACTAAGAAAAAAAAAATATGTATTATAGTACGTTGAGAATGAAACACTGAGCAAACAAACAGGACTGATTTGTGTACTAGTAGCCTGTCTGGTTTATAAAGGAAACGTGTCTTAACATGTACCTAACGGCAAGATACTAATTTAGATAAAGACATTAGTTACATGTCTCTTACTCAAGTTTATATTTTCTGTTCCCGTTGCTTAAATCGGTTTCTCTAACTAGACACGCTAAATTAATTTAAAGCTCTGTGCCAAACCTTAGCACATAAACAGCATCGTACTGCTTTCACAAGGCTCCCTACCTCTGTAGGAAAAAAGGACCACATAAGGATTTATAGTGTTGCTCAGCTCAATCTTGTGAGCAAGGGGAGGGGGGAAAACAAAACAAAAAACACAAAGACAGGGAGCCACAGAAGAGCAGGAAGTCACACACTGTCACCACGATTACAGCCAAACGGCAGCTTGGACACCACTGAAGAACGACGACAGGAAAGCTCAGGGAGGAAGGGGAGGTTTGAACAGGAACCGTACCTGTGACGTGGACATTCGTGAGGTGTCCTGTCGGCCGGTCAGGTCAGAGGAGGATATGTTGACCGGAGCGCCGCGGTGTAACCGCATGCTGACCTTCCTCTCGCGCTCCATTCCTGTAAGAGTGTGTGAGCACCAGAGTAAGTATAATTAACGTAAAACACACAGTCAATTACACCATGGTTTAAACCTAGAGGTGTCCCATATATCAGACACTATACACGCAATATATTGGAGGGGGGGGGAACTAAGCAAAAACGCAAGTTTAGTTGCCTAAAAATTAACAAAAAGAAAGAAATACATTGTAATAGGCTTTTTTCCCCTCTCCACCATCTTAAGAAAAAGAAATCTGTATAAAATATTAAACTTTAATGCCTTACATTACAACAACCCAGAATGTTCTACTCCTTTTTTTTTGGGGGGGGGGATTTTTTCCCCGATTTTCTCCCTAATTTAGTGTCCAATTCCTCCCCGTCACTAGGGGGCTCCCACATTAAGCCTACTACTACCACTCAGTCGGGTGGGCCGAAGACTCGCACGTGTTTCCTCCAAACCACGTGACGCCAGCCCAGTGGCGGTCCTACACTGAATTGCTCCCCGGGCGAGACTCCCTCCCTTTTAATGGGGTTCTCACAGGTGTATTTGGCCGAGGTTGATAACACACAAGCTTAACATATATGTATATAAGAATATAACATATCGGCCTATGGGAAGACAAGACATGCTACCTTGAATTTTAAATGGAAAACGCCCTTATTAAAAATAAAAATCATTTAAAAATGAAAAAAATTATTTCATCTCAAACTTCAACAGATGGCACTGTAAGTTTTTTTTTTAAAAGGCTTACGAGTGCCCAATTAAATTCCACACAAATTAATTCACGGGCACAGCTAGTTAGTAAATAATTGTGTGTGCATGGTCTGTGTTTCTGATTTGACACGCAGCCCGTGACACCGATCAGGAAGACAGTGCAAGGTTTTAAAGTAAATCCAGAGTTGTGTCTGATGTTCGGTCCAATTTGTCAGTTTTGTGGTCATTTGGCATGCGCGAGATTGACAGAAGTGTGTGTGTGTGTGAAAACGATGGCAGTCGAGTCACACCACCCCATCGTGGATATTTTCCTTTAACACGACAACACTTCCCACGAGGCTGGGAAACCAGATCAAGAAAAGTTCCTTTGGATTTTAGTCACTTAAATTACGCATGCATGATTATAAAGTGATGTCAAATTTATTTCTTTTATTTATTTTTATATATATATA
>JAQMYL010000008.1:3221475-3235548 GCA_030014365.1 Clarias pachynema | reverse complement strand
TTATTTTCCACTAATTTCCTCCCGTTCATTGCGCCCCACCTGTCATGTCTGTATTCCCCACACTTTGAGAACCACTGAGTTAGGGTAAAACAAAATACTACTTGCTTTTTTTTTTTTTGACATACAAAACAGACACACCAGCGGTTTCCTGATCCGTAGCTTTTAACCAGCCATCCTGGTTAAAACATTTTCTCTAATCATTATTGAGAAAGTGTCTATCGCTGTTGTACATCGTTATTGTCCTATTGTGCAGTGCTACCTTCGCACATCAAGCACTCAGACTTTCCAAAAAAAAAGTGCTTCCCAACGTCACTGGCACACCACAACGGCTTCAACATGACTCAAACGCTTCCTACAAGCCAAAATCACCACCCACATCCTCCAAAGTGTACTAGAACTCCACGCTTACTTATCTGAACTGTTCAAAAAATTTTGCGCAATCATACCTCCGGATTATACCTGTGACGTTTTGGGGGGAAAAAAGTGAAAAAACAGGAACCGGTGATTAATTAACTTTTATATAGACTGACAGGACTATCACAACTGTTAATCATCAACAGTCTGGGTTCATTATATATAAAAATAATAATAAAACAAACACTCCTTTAACTTCAGGGGCAGAACGGAAGCCAAGGGCACCGCCCAAGCACGCACACATCTCTTGAAAGGGAACACAAAACAGGTGAACAACGACTTTAAAGCGCAGCACTCCTGTCTGTCAATCTTTCATGGAAAGATTGTGTAGAGGAACAAAAAAAATAAATAAATAAATAAATAAAAAATCCATATAGGGTCACAGTGGGGATAATCAAAGGGAAAACAGCTGACCTACAGGACAAGTAAGATTTATAAAATAATTGCATGTCACCAGCTTGAACAACACTTGAACAGAACTTTTTATTTAAATCCTAAATAAAACAATTCGCGAGCATGGGCAGGAAAAGAAAAAAAAAAAAAGGGTCAGATCGACCCACATATCTCTTGAACTTCTTGATTAGGATAACTTGCTTAATAATAATAACAACAAAAATGTTGGCCAACGCACCTTCAATAGTAAAATGGAATAAAACTTCGAAACAGAAAGTAACCCAAGATGAAACATGAGCTAACTGTCAAACTGGGGAGAGAAAAATAAAATTTTAAAAAGTAACTCATTCCTAGATTGTAAATTTTGACATGCACGTCTTATAAATTTTCAAGCCGGCAGAACAGTGTGAAGAGTGAAGGAGCATGGCAGTGGAATGTAGATGAGTAGAGACACATTCAGTAGGGCGAATCCTTCCGACAACGAAACTGATAAACCCTGGGACAAGTTCAGACACGTTCCTGTGATGGCTCTGCTTTCACTCACAAGGAACCAGCGTTCTCCTCCGACAAGCAGAGAGAGTGTAAAGTCAACTATGTGCAGCACGACAGAGTGGAATTTCTTTCTTTTTGAATATTTAAACCTGTTTTGCAAACATGAGCAACAAAGCGACAGACTTTAACACGACACCTTACACTTGCAACGATGCCCTTTTTCTAAATATTAAAAATAAATCACCTTAGAATAATAAATATAATGCCAAAACTAGCAAAAACATCTCTGTATTAATAAGAAGCGGTAGGCGATATGACAAAATATTGTAATTGTAATACGACAGATAATCATGAAGATATACATGTTTGTGAACAACTTTCAAGCAACAAAGCTCTACAAAAAGCATCAACAAAATGATAATAGAAAAAGAAATTGGAAATTGTGTAGAAAAACAAAACTATCGTTTTTTTAAACGTTTTTTTCATAGTGCTGGAAAATTGTTATAAAAATTGTAATATTACATTTTTAAGTATAAAAATGGGTCTGGTTCTTTAACTTAAACAAATGCATGTTTATAGATTGAGGGGGTAAAAAAACTAAATACATCACATCGTCACACATTGACGTTAACGTGACTATCACAAAAAAATAATAATAATGAATTTTACACAGAACTTTACAGTACATAATTTGGGATTTTTTCCGTTCTTTCCTTGTATTTCTTTTCTTTTATATAAGCTTTGGCTTTATTTTTAAAAAATTTTATTAATTTTGAAATTATATTATACTCTTATTAATATCGTAAATATAAAGTGTGACCACAAAAAAAACAGTCACACTTGTATATTGAAAAACACATTTATTTCCTAAAATTGAAGTCACTGTCCATTTTTTTAAATATATTTTCTTGTTGACAGTGACATCTCTAGTAAACAAAAACATGTATTTAGCTAAACAATGACACAATATGAAGCTCCTTCAGACATCGGAATAAGTCTTGGTTGATGGACAACATTGTGATTTGTCCCAACCTAAAAGAAAGGAATCGCATTTACAATTTCTGGCTTTCCAAGGATGGATGTGAATTTGAAAATGTAAATTAGCGTTAAAGATGACTTTTCAGGATGCAAAACGAGTGAAAACCCCAATGACTCTTCCAGGAAGCAGATCAATATGCTCGTCCATTTTAAACCCCAAGCAGCTGCGGCTCAGCCTCCTCCCCCGACTCTGGGGGGGGGGGGGGGGGAATGGGGGCAAAACCTGATCTAAAAGGAACTGCGACCAAGATAACAGAAAATCATTGCTAAGTGTGATGAAATGATGGTTGTTAGCTAGATATAAATTTAGTCGCTTGCAGCCAGGGGCAACACGATATACGGTAAGCAGAAAGCATTGATATATAAAGTATGTAAATAAATTACATCTTATCTAAATCTTATATTGTATACACATGATTTGGTCTAAAAACAAACCAGATGAGTAGCATTTAACTTTGCGTACACAAATTTGTGTATTTATGTACAGGTACATAAACTGTGATTACTTGCATAAGAGTCTATTACCAAATATAGTAACATGACAAACATGACAGGGCTGTCAAAGTAGAAGTATATCATCGTAGGTCAGCTAGTATTTACAAAAGTTTGAGACAACTTTCCTTCAAAAACCAATAATTTATCTGCCCATCAATGTTAAGATTTACCTCTGTTAGTGGTTGACTTCCATCAAAGTTTACTTTCACTGGTTTTATAAACATTACAGAATAAATGAAAGCTCTCTTCAGCCTAGAAACTCAGCGTGGCCATTTTAAAGTAGATCAGAGCAGCATTTTCTTTACATTACTTATGTCATACATCACAATCTGTAAGCCTTACTGATCACCTCATTTTGACGCAAACATACCATTAATATTTGCTATCGAGCAAAAGCATTGTGTACAGAGACATTCAGGTTTCTTTTTAAGATGGACGACATGAGTAAAAACGACGTTTTGGTTCAAAACGAACTTGAGCATGGCTAGTTACCTTTACACAGCATAAACATGCCTGATGGGAATCTGTTCATAAAGTTTAAGAAAAAAATAAATGATTATAGTACTGTGAGATTGGTAAGTAACACAAGCATAAGAATAAAGGTGGTTATCATAATTGGGGGGGGGAAAAATCGCCAAAAAATACTGTCACAATATATAGTAGGTAACCACCTCGCTTGGCACATTCACTCTACAAATGGCTACGTGCATCCCAGATCATCTCTGAACGTGGTCCGAGTGATCGAGTGCAACACATCGCACTGTGCACACGCCTGTACTTGGCAAGGTGTACTTGTGATCAGGAGGCACATGTCAACACTTTCCAAACCGGTGTTACTGCTAGTTTGGCTTACGAGAGGGTGAAATAGAAAACAAAACAAGTGTGCCCTCCGTTCTCCATGCCACTGAGTGTGTGCGCATGCGTGCATGTGAGCTTGACAGATCATTTTTGGATGGCATCAGCAAAACTGCAGTTTTATTATGTAATAAAGCACAACACGTACTCAATGTGCTGTAGAAAGAAAAAAAAACCTGGTCTGACATCATGATGGTAAAATTCTAATTATTAGGCACAAAAACGTTAAGTTAATGTGATTCGTTTCAGGGAAGAAAAACCAAAAAGCCTCTTTGGCAATGTGTGTGTGTGTGTGTGTGTGTGTTGCCCAAGCTAGTCACGCCCCAGCTGGACTTCATCAGAGTAGAGTTCTCCCTCGGTGTGAGGAGCCTGAGGAAAGCATGGGGGCTTTTTACATAAGCACTACACCAAGTAGGTTGCGATTGTTTCCAGTACGCGTGCTGAATCTCCGCGTTGCATAACATTTCGCAATTCGTAATCGTTCTATGGCAAATAAGGACACCGTGACACCTGCACTGCCACATTTTTAATAACCCCTGGTTATTTAAGCGGTTTTATTTTCGAGCAGTCGCGCTAAAAACTTGAGTTGCAGCACATCTCATCACGAAGTGACTCTGATTTAAAGTTGATTTAAAGCACTCCGTCAAGGACTACATACATCGCAAGTAACGATACACTTTTTATATATAGTAAAAAAAAAAAATAAAAAAAAATAAAAAGGTACTGTGAGGAATCTCAATGCCTTTAAAAAAAAAAAAAATAAATAAATAAAAAATATCGATGAATTACAGAGCTATGTTTGTGTGGTTTGTTGCATTCACAGCTGATTGATTTCTAGGCTCCCTCACTGCGCGCGAGTGTAGCTTCATGTCAAACGTTGGCCAGGACTGATTAATCAGGAAGTATATCTAAACACAAACTCCAGAAGCATTTTGTTCATGTGCTTTCCAGGCCTTTCTGCTCATGTTGAGCAATCTGTACAGGATTAGTTCTCCGGCCCTTTGGGACATTTCTTTGGCACTGCCGTGTGGCTACAATGATCCAGAACCGGAAAAAAAAAAAACGTTTCATCACACGCTCTGGACAAAATCATCTCAGAGCTCAAATCGCAAAAAGACGGCCAAGCGATGAGCTCAAAGTGGTCAAGCACCAGGGTGGCAATTAAAGCAGAAAAAAAATTAAGACTGGGCTGGGAGAAGAAAGAGTCTGAAAATGGGTATGAGTTGATAATCGGTTCCATAGTACGTGGTAATTTTACAATGCAGTGATGAATAAAACTCGAACAATAGACTTTTTGGATACATATCTTTTAGCAGCTTAAAAAATTATTATAAGCTCCAACTGTTGTCTTTAATGGTCAACATTCATTAATCTGTCAAATTATTTCTCTTTTAGATTTAATTTTTTTTAAATAAATATATAAAAAGTTTGTTTTTTCACTTGGCAAGTATGTTTTTTTTAGATGGAGAGATAAAAAAAATAGATTTTATCAGGATGATGCAGAAAAAAAAAATCAAGAGGGAGAAATCATTAATTACATCCAATCTTTTAGGAAATTGAATCCCTTCCTTTAGTTTTTCTTTATGTCCCACTCTCTCTTTCTGCCTTCATCTTTCTGTAACCAATTCCCTTTTTGTCTGTCACAGACTGTCTCATTATCTCTCTGTCTCCTTTCTTCCTTTCCTATGAAGCATTTCAGTTACAGTATTTTTAAGCCTGGAATTTTTTTAAAAAAATAAATACACCTTAAGGTCATCAATATTACCTCAAGTTTACATGTCCGTCTCTAGATGACTCTGAAAATGTTATAGAGCTGAACTGACAATTTGTGGTCTATACCAGCTTCCGATTTCCCAATTTTATTTGATTTATTTTGTTGTCTGAATGAATCTTTTTTCCCCCCTCCCCTACAAGAACTATTATGATTGACAGCAAACAGGAGCTCTTGAACTACCCGCGCCGCACACACCATTACGGGGTGACCTCATGATGGAGTAGATGTGTTCCTATTGCGTGCTTGTGAACAATTAGGTATATACAAAACTGAGCGATGAAATCCGGCCTATTGCGGTCACGGGACAGTCCACTGGTGCATCACTAGTTATAACTATTGTTCAGAAACACAAACCAAAAGCAAAGAATTTGGTAAGTGCACAGAGAAAATTATACAAACTTGATAAGCCTAGACAATACAACAGCAGGGTGAAATCAACAGTAATAAATAATTACACAAATCAGTTTCTTGGTCCAGATCTCCACAACACAATGTACTCAATCAGTGAAAGCATGCTTTCTGCCAAAAATTTACTCAGTTTGATTTGCACCACAGCTTTGAGCGGTGATCAAATGAAAAACTTAAAATCTTGACATAAATTATAATAATTTTCCCTCTAGAGGAACCCAGACACTGAGTAATCACGGGAAGAGTTTTAACAAAATGAAGACGATGTAGAAAATGGTCCACGTTCTGCTATGCTAGCTATTTGTTTAAGCACCGATGCAAAATAAAATTTAGGGTGTTTTTCTGACTCAGCTTTGGGAGCTAGCATATACGGCAAGCTTATAGCTTCCATCTACCATGGCACAAACCTCTGCTTTATCTCGTATCGACTTCCTGATGTGGTTTCTGACTCTGTGCGACATGCTTTTATCTCTAAATGTTGACAAAGACAGAGCTTCAACTTTATCACTATCTCTGTTGATTTGTGACACGTGTATGAGGAACCACCTTAAGACATGCCAAAAGTTTCCAAATGCCTCGTTATCAGCTACACTAGCCTCATCCCACCTCTGCAAAAAAAACAAAAAACAAACATCAGATGCAAACACTGAGGAGAAACTGACCAGGGGCTCCACTAATGAACTCTCAAGGGCAGATCGGGCAAGGTGAAGAGAGAAGCAGCTGGATGAAAAGGCGTGTGATAATAGCGGAGATTGTATTACATCATCAGTGCACCAGAATCAACAATGTTTGTGCAAACCTTTAAAAAAAATGCAAACACAAAGCTTCTAAGAAAACCCTATCAGATGATAGGAAAACGGTCTGGATCAAGATCCCTCACAGAACAGTTATGGGTTCTCCATAAGATATGGGGACTACACGTTCTATGTGAGAACATTTAAATAGGGAAATGATCTTGAGTAACTTCAAGTAGAACATCACCCAAGCTGTCTACAAGAGAACCCTTTGAAGTAAAGAAATGTTAAGTACAGTTCTACACAGAACTTTTAAGGATCCCAACTACGATTCTGAAATGAGAACACACCAAAGAGAGGAAAAACACTCTTATCCAACATAATGGTTCTACCAGAAGGAAAAACCTATGCGCACACTGGTAGAACACTTGAAGTTCCCCCAAACTTTGCCTGCTTAAGACGACCCAAGCGTTCTACATTGCATCAGTGTTACAACAATGGGACAACAAAGTCCCACAAAGAGAACCACTTTAGGTAGGAAGACCCTTTATGGTTTTAACAGAGAAAAACTTAGCTTCATACAAGAGATTGCTTTTAGATAAAGAAACACTCTGATGTACTGACATCCACAATACACACACCTTTCAGAAATAACAGCATTAATATTTCTTTAAAGGAAGATGAGAACTATTTACGAACTCAACACTCTGATATTATTTTAGCTATTAAACGTAAATTTTTATTTTTTAGTTGACTGAAGTAGACAAATTGGCCTAAGATAATTAGCATAAAAATCAAGTCATAATGAGGTTTAGGAACGGCTTGTATGTTTAACCGATAATTGATGAGCTTTGCGGGGGACTTTCGTCTGCAGGCTGGTCGTATTCACTTTCTCCACCTTAGAGATTATGCAAAAATTACATCGAGAAAGAGTTATCACCTTCATATTTGTACCAGATGGTCAAACTTTTATTAAATAATAAAAATCTTCAAACTGCTCGTGCATCACGCACCATCTCACAGAGCATGAACTTGAGCACCTCACGGAGCCACAGTGCATACTGGGACTCTGAGGTCAGCATGCGATGTATCCACTATAGAGAGTATTTAAACGTCACTGGGAAATTAAAATTGCGTAAGAAAAAATTTATACTTTTAAATACACCAACAGCACGTTAGTCCTATTAAAACATCATTGTAACTGTTAGCGATAACATGGGGAGGGGCACAGGAAATTAGTAAAAGAATCAATGATGTCACAAATACTTCAATAAACGTATTTAAAAGATTTTAAGGAGTTTTGGAACAATTAAGGATCCTTTACACTACACAGTACCTTTCTAAATAAAAAAATGTTTTTAATCTACACTACTTTAACTAATTTTTTGTGCTGCAGCATAATATTTGGCACATTACCACATCACAGTTTAAGAAGTGTTTGGATGCGTTTAGGTGTCTATGACTTGTACAAAAGTGTGAACAAAATTGAGTACAAGCATGCATTATATGTATAAACGCGCATACAAGTGTATAAATTGTGTGTGTGTGTATGTAATGGGCGTATAAATGCATAAGCATAAAAGGTATGTTTAAATCTGTAGAAGAGCTGATCAGGTACATATAGGCATGTACAAGCATGTCTCAGGGCTTTATAAATGTATAAGAATGAATAAGAACATGTAAAGGCTTTATAAATGTATATTGTACAAATTCATATCTGCACAAGAGCTACATAATTAGTTATAAGGGCATTATAAATGTACAAGAGTGTGTGCCTGGTGTTTAAATCAGTAGAAGGACTGAATGAGGGTGAACAGGTGTATACAAGGGCTTTATGAATGTATACAAAGGGTGTAGCAGGGCTGAATAAGCTTGCATGAGCATGTAAAAAAAATATTGACGTAAATGACTGTATTGATAGTGTTTATGGCTGTAGAAGAGCTAATTACTCCATGTATAATGGCTTTATAAACGTATAGGATTGTATAGATGTATGTGTGTGTATCAGCACTGTATCAATGTTTGAGAGGGCATAACGGCATATAAGCTTTGCATGAGTGTGTAAAGGAGCTTTATAAGTCTGTAGAAGAGGTGAAGAAGTGTGCATAATAGCTTTAAAGTGTGTATAAGAGGTGTTTAGGTTTGTAAAAGTGGTGAATAAACATAAGGTGTATAATGGCTTTATAAATGTTTAAAACTGTATGAACACTATTAGTCTCTATAAAAGTTTTATAAGAGCTGAATCAATGTTTAACAGTGCAAAAGGTTGCGCACGAGTATGAAAACAGCTGCATAGATATAGAGGGTGTATACAAAAATGTATAAATATATGGAAGTGTAAAAATGCCCATGAATGTATAAGGCGCGAGTAAGACACATTTGTGTAGGAGTGTGTACAAGATGTTATTGTGATGTGCACAAATGTATGAGTGCATAATAGCTTTATATATTCATGTGTGCAAAAGTTGAAGGGTATTTACATGTATGTACGAGAGTTGTACAAGTGTGTATGAGTGCAGTTTCATGTTCACTAACACCTTATGATTTGTCTGCGTGATATCCAACACACATCTTGTGTTGTTTTACTATTATTGGACATGTTTATTTCCACTTCGTTATTTAACATTATGAACGTCTGATGACGTAGAAAGACAATGTGTCGTGATTATTACCAGGATATATATAATTACATATAGTTCCAGACGCTAAATAGCATTGTTAATCCCTAAAGCTAGCCAGCTAACCTATTTAAACAAACAGGAAGGAAAGCTATAAGCAAAGAGAAGCTCGACTGAGTTGGTAACACGGTGTAGTCTGGAGAAAAATCGCTAAATAAACCGGATTATCTTCGGGAAATGATTCGAAAGAAAAAGAAATCAGATTGAATTTTAAAGGTTAACGGACAAACAGAAAAAACTAGCTCGAGAGCTTCCGTTAGACGTTTCAACTAATCTGAAATATCAAGCTAGATAACGTTAACCTAACCAAACACAAATACAGAGTTTTTAATTAACATTAGTTTAATGTTTTAAAAAATAATTTACTCACCCAAATAAATGTCTCCAAACGAGCCCGATCCGATTTTCCTCCCGAGCCTGTACCTGTTCCCGACTCTCAACTCCATCGTATAAAAATAACTCAATTACACAGCTAGCAAAACAGCTAGCTTTAGCAAAAAATATAAAGCGAAACGTTTATGTAACTACACTGATTAAAAAATATATTAAAAAACAATAATAATATGCTAAATATAAATTCTCTGTCGTTCTGTTCCGTCCTCAAAGCCCCTATCCCAGGCTCCAACAGCTGAGCTAAGCTACACTGAAGCTAACGCTAAGGCTAATTCTCCTTCAATAATCGTCCGAGTTTTTTCACCATTTGTTTTTTAACATTCCGAACATCGCACCGTCACAATATCGGGCTCGACATGAAGTCTGAAGCATCAAATTTATGCTCCAGGTGTTTTCTTGTTAAAAACGAAACGTTTAAAAAGGATGAATACGGATTTACTTTACATTGGAGAGCGAAGAAAATTACAGATTTAGATGTGTACACCGGAACCTTCTCTACCCCACTTCCGTCGCTCGACCGTTTTTACAGCCCGTCTACGTCTGACGTCTGTACGACGTGTACGTGCCGACGTCACTTCCTATAGCAACAGCGGGGAAGATCGAACGTGATTGGTTGGCTGGGGATTTTTCTTTTAGAAAAGGGGCGGGGCGCTGGAGGACGACTTACACAACAACAAAAGGGCTCGCCTGATGCTAGGTTCCTTTTGTTCGTTTCAGTCAGTCCTGTCATGAATATCTCACTTTCTTTAAACAACTGCATTAAAATATTGTTTTAGAAACTTTTAGTTTTGCTTTAAACCTTGAAAAAAGCTATATTATAGTAGACTGGAGACAATCTGTCGAGTATGGAGGAAAATAAAGCACTTTTACAGAATATAAAAATATCATTAAAGCACGACCTGTGTTTTATTCCTCTTATACAACCACAAATTACCAAAAAAATTACACTTTTATAAAAAAAAAATGTATTAATCACCAACATGTTGTGTTTATATTTTTAATTAGGTTTAATGTCGAGGAACTCAGGCGTCAGTGGCTTAGTGGTTAGCGCTTGTCGCTTGGTTTCATAGGTGGGTTTGGTGGGTTTCCTCCAGGTGCTATGGTTTCCTCCCACGGCCCAAAAACATACAGATTATTCTAATAGGCGTTCACAAATTGCCCGTAGTGTCTGAATGAGTTTGTGAGTGTGTGTATGCCTTGTGATGGATTGGCACCTAATCCAAGGTGTACCCCGTCCACCGCGACCCTGTATACAGGCTAAAGCGGTATAGAAGATGACTGAGTGAGTGAGAGTGAGTCATGGAAAAACAAACTGGTTAATGTTATCACTTTACCTTGCTTTTAAAATAATTAGGATTAGGATAAAATCACACGTTGTCATGTCCTGTAATGAAAATTCCCACTTTTCAAATTGAAATAGACTGAAGTATTTTGACAAGTGTAGAGAAAATCAAAGCACTTTCACAGAATGTAAAAATATAATTAAAAGCTTAACCCGTGTGTTTTATTCCTCTTATAAAACAGCTAATTCCTAAAAATGACACCTTTTTTTTTTTTATGTATTAATCACCAGTATGTTCTTTTTATACATTTTAAATTACATTTCCACACATCCATCTAGGAGCGTCTGTAGTCCAACTAGGGACTAATGGCCAATGATGACCTTTGTATTTATTCATATTTTTACGACCTTGGTAGGACTTCCATTCAACATACTCACACACTACAGGCAATTTGGGAACTTCAAATAAACCTAACCTGTATGTCTTTGGCCAGTGGGAGGAAACCAGAATACCCGTAGGAAAAACACCAAGCACGGGAAGATCATGCAAACTCAATGCACACAGACTCGAGGCAGGAATTCGAACCAGGACACTGGAGGTGCGAGGTCCCAGGGCTAATGACTGGGCCACCATGCTTAATTAGGTTTAATGTGGTGGAACTCCCACAGAACAAGCTGGTTCCTGTTATCACTTACATTTTAGAAGCTAAACAGTCATCACTTCACCATTTTACCTTGCTTTTAAAAATATTAGGATTAAATCATACTTCGTCATGTTCTGTAATGAAAATTTCAACTTTTCAAATTGAAATAGGCTGGAGGATATTTGTTGAGTGTAGAAAAAATAAAGCACTTTTACAGAATGTAAAAAGGACATTAAAAGCTTAACCAAAAATGACTCCTTTTAAATTTATGAATCACCAGCAACTCCCACAAAGCATGCTTATCACTTACATTTTAGGAGCAAAACGGTCACCAATTCACCATTTTATCTTCTTTTTTTTTTTTTATTAGGCTTAAATCACTTTATACAGGACTCTTGTCATGTGCTGTAATGGAAATTCCCCCTTTTCAAATCACAGCTAAGTTGATATATTGGATTCTTCACTTCTATTAATAGTTTAAACTGCATAATGAAACAGAAAACTACTGAACAAATATCCCAGAAGTCAAATAAATATTGAATAAAATATGCCAGGATTTGCTGTTATAGGAAAATAATCAACGACAGGATGTTGTGATTCAGCCTGACATCATATCTTGAAGTGTTTTGTTCCTTTTACACTATAACAATTTGCCAAAAAATGACACTCATTAAGTTTAAGTTAGCAACCAAGGATACACCATGTGTTTCATGTGTTTTTGGTTACATGTAGTGGTGTGGAATATTCACTAAACAAGCTAGTGAATGTTGTCACTCATAAACTCAGTATCCTCTTTTTTCCCTCTTTTGAAGGAGTGAAATGTATAGTGACCAGAAAACAGATTGACAGATGTCTTTCATACAAATTTTCACTTTTCAAGCCTCGACTAGATTGAAATATTTGCATCTTCACTCAAGTCTCTATAGAAACAATAATGTGTTTCTGCAATAAATAAGTGCTTCACTGTAAACCTGTTATATACAGCAGCACTACTATCAATGATGCTGTTACAGACAATTCATCAACGCAGAAGGTAATCTATTTATTTATCTGTCATACAAAAGAAGGACAGAAGCCTATAGGCCATTTTGCAGTCATCCCATCTGACTGGTCTATTATATGGAAGCTTTAAGCTGCTCATGTTACAGAGGACAAGGACTCATGGTGTTTGTGCTTTCTAGGGTGTGTCCTATGCAAAACCATAGTGTTGAACCCAGTTTATACTGGTTTAACCTGTTGTATAAAACAGCACATCCTTGTGTCAGTGAGGAAGCAGCTTTTGGAATTATTAATGGATCAGTAATGTACACAGTCTAGACATGCAGCCAGATACTACTCTGAGCGAGGTGTAGAACCTTTATGGAAGAAATTGTAATCTGCCAGGAAATGTGCACAATTCAAATCAGATTAACACAGAATTGTTTAAAATAGCAAAAGGACAACAACAAGTGTTTATAGTATACAGTCAGCTAAGGCTAGGCACTGTGAAACTCTGAATCTAGACAAATACAGCCACACCCAGAAAAACCCAAGTGCACACACTGCCTGAGCACAACGTAACTGACAGGTAAGTGAAGAGACACCTCCTTGTTGTGACTGGGGAGATATGTGGAGGTGGGTTACCAGGTTCTCTGGTGTCATCTCGCCTCCAGAACAGATGCCAGGTCATGAAATTTTTCTCATTCGAGTTCATGTTTGTTTGCGTGTGTGTGTGTGTGTGTGTGTGCACTAGCATCCAATCCACAGTGTGTTTCCTCCTCATGACCATTTTTCCCGGTGTAGACGCTGGAGCAACAGCCATAAAATAATTAGGGCGATTGAATGAGGCAAGATAAAGCTCATATATTGTATTCAACATCTGAGAAGTCTCCAAATTGTATCTGTTAACTCAGACCATGTATTGTGACATGCTTGATTTTCTCTCTGTTTCGTTCATTTTTAAGCATGCTGTATCTCGAAATGAACCGCCCCTGAACACCCACCCCTTTGCAAAAGTACATTTCCCCCCCGGCAATCAGTTTTCAGAGACTGGAAATGTTTTGGAATTTATTTGATTTTCAATTTTTATTGTGTCTATATTTAACTAGACTTTATTCATGACACCCCAAGCGTTCAGTGATATAGAAGTTAAACACAACTATGAGCTGATGACGGGAAGATTAGCCATGTAAGAAACAGACTGGAGATGTACCTGTGCATCACCTGTGTCTCATTTTAAAATTTTATATAACTAAACCGGTTATTTGAGAATATCATCAAATAAAAAAAAAAAACATACTTTATATAAGAAATATATTGTCACTAAAGGATGCAGAAAAACTACAGTACTTCATGCTTTTATCACCTCTAGGTTGGACTATTGTAACGCCTGACTGTCTGGTTGTTCAGCTAGATGTATAAACAAGTTTCAGTTAGTCCAGAATGCAGCAGCGAGAGTCCTCACTAGAACCAGAAGATATGAGCACATCACCCC